>JAQLOM010154705.1:0-13240 GCA_030068315.1 Chrysichthys thysi
CTTGTGTAAATATCTCATTTCACAACATATATATCTGCGGCTTATAGTCTGGTGCGGCTAATATATGTAAAAAAAAAAAAACAAAAAAAAAAAACACCTTCTTTTAAAATTTAGTGGGTGCGACGTATATTCCGATGCGCTCTGTAGTCCGGAAAATACGGTAAACATGATAAATAAGGCACAGTCCATCAGGATGTAGCAGAAGTGATGATTGTACTGTGTTATACCTATCAAATTAAGAAAATCTCCCTATTGTCTCAGGCGACATGAGGAACGTTGAGAGGAACCAGACTCAAAATGAAACCCATTCTCTTCTCGGTGACACCAGATAGCAGGATTCCAAATCAATCACACACCTCTACAACTGCAACCTATGACTTTAAACAGTATTATGTGTGTTGGACGGATGTTCAAGGTGAGTATTCTGAAAATAGGGATGAGCACTGGACTGTCCTTTATGATTACAGGAGCAGTTCTTAGGTAGGACAAATCTATAACATGCAGGTCAGATTATCTACAAATGTGATTAGTCGCCTTACAGCAAGAAGGTTCTGGGATCAGTCCCTGGATTGACCGGGGGGTTCCCGTGTGCCACTGTGGGTTTCCTCTGAATGCTCGGGTTTTTTCCCACAGACAAAAAAGAAATGTGGATTAGGTCAACTGGCAGGTCTAAATTGGAGTTATGAATGTGCGTGTGAATGGCTGGATGCCTCAGTGTTAGCCCTGTGCTAGAACAGTGACCTCTCCAGGGTGTACCCCAACATGCGCCCAAAGTCAGCTGGGATTGGCTCCAGCTTCCCAGCGAGTCAGATAATGGCAGGATAGATTATCTACATTATCTTAAACCTTTTTTTTGGCGAAGAATTGCAGTCTTGTGGCTATACACGTGGGAATATTGACAGCAGCAAAAAAGATAACCAGGATGAACCAAGAAGAACTGAATTGAATTTGAATTGTACAGTAAAAAGGGGCGGCATGGTGGTGTGGCCTCAGAGCAACAAAGTCCTGGGATCGATCTCCGGGGTCGACCTGGGTGCCTTTCTGTGTGCAGTTTGCATGTTCTCCACGTGTCTGTGTGGGTTTCCTCCGGGTACTCCGGTTTCCTCCCATAGTCCACAGACATGCACAGAGGGGATTAAGCTGATTGGCTACTCTAAATTAGTCGTAAGTGTTAATGTGAGCGTTAATGGTTGTCCGTCTTTGTGTGTCACCCTGAGGTGGATTGGCGACCTGCCCAGGGTGTAACCCCACCTCTCGCCCAAAGTCAGCTGGGATTGCTCCAGGTTTCCCCCGCGACCCTGAACAGGATGAAGTGACAGAAGATGAGTGAGTGAGTGAGTGTACAGTCAAAATGATGACTCAGTGGTAACAGTTCCAGTTCTGGTTTCTGTGCCAGTAACTGAAATTTAGTGAGTTCAAGTTTCAGGACTGTCAGGCAGACACTCCTGGGTCTTTGAGCAAAATCTTTAAACCTGTTTTAGGATTCGATTCTGCCTCACTTGTCAGTTGAATACAAGCACTTGCGTCAGACTTGTCATCTGTACAATAGACAGCGGCCAGAGTGTAATGAGAGGGTACGATGAGGGCAAATCCAGGAAAAAAAAGTGCACAGCTCAAACCTGCAGACCTCATTAATGCAAGAGGGCATTTAATTGCTTTCTGTTTATCGTTAAATTATTTGTAAAATGGTACATTTAGCATTTAACTGTTGGCCTTTTTAATTTTTTTTAAGTCCAATCTTGAGCATAAAAGCAAACATACTGTATATTTCCTACGGGTTTTTCCTTCTACAGTTTCAAAAACGAGATCCTTCCCTTTGTCTGCAAAGATGATGATAGTGATGATGATGATGAAAGACTTTTCTTTTCATTCAACATAATTCAAAGTAAATCGAATCCAGTCGCACGTAGCAAAGAACAAAAAGTAAGCCCGTGCGGGTTCTGCTGGAAAAGCTTGCGACTGACCTGAAATTTATTCTCAGATTAGTATACAGTAAATTCATATTTAAAAAAAAGATGAATTGCTTTTATCTCAATGGGCTTAAATAAATAAAGAAATTATGACCAGGGGTAATTGAAACTCAAAATTCATGGCATAATAATAAAGTGTGAGCACTGGGCTCACTGAAAGGCTAATTATACTTTGTCATGAGAAGTAGGAGCAGGCCGAGAAGTGCCAAGCCCACAGGGTCGTGACACACATTAGAAAGAACTGTGCTGTCTTCATTACTTCGTGATAAGGAAAGCTGAAATAATTGAAATAGTGTTGCTACACAGTTGATCCTAGTGTAGACAGTGATCCAACCATCTTCCTAAATCAGGTTATTCTAAGAACACTCAAATGATGTCAGATTTTATAGAAATCTCCCGAAGCGTAGCGACTAAAAAATCTGGTTTAGCTGACAGAATGAAGTGAATTTCTGCGTAGACTGAGAAAACACTCAGTGTATTGTATATATTATATTGTATTCATTTAAATTCATGTAATAATTTTATAATATTCAATTTACACGCCACTTGCATACTCATGATCATCACATGTGAAACACAGCACAGCGTAGCGTGACACAATGAAATGACTTCTCTGCATTTGACCCATTAACCAGGTGAAGCAGGGGGCAGCTGAATGGCGCAGCGCCCGGGGAGCAGTGCTTGGGGACAGTACCTTGCTCAGGGTACCTCAGTGTACCTCGTTGGTCCTGGGCCTTGAACTGCAACCCTCCAATTGAAGGGCCAATGCCCTGACCACTAGGCTACCACTGCCTTGGGGGGAAGTTGGAGCAAATCTCAGCTGAGTTTGGGTGAGAGTCGGGGTATACCCTGATGGGGTATACCCAATCCACCACAGGGCGACACACAGGGACAGACAACCATTCACACTCACATTCACACCTACGGACAATTTAGAGTCGCCAATTAGCCTAATCTCCTCTGTGCATGTCTTTGGACTGTGGGAGGAAACTGGAGAACCCAGAGGAAACCCACACGGACACGGGGAGTACATGCAAACTCCACACAGAAAGACACCCAGGTCAACCCGGGGATCGAACCCAGGATCTTGTTGCTGTGAGGTGACAGTGTTACCAACCACACCACCGTGCTGCCCAGATACTGATGTCCAGCTTATAATATTAATGGTTATCTGAGGATATACAGGGAGAGGAAGTTCATGCAGTCCTGTGAGACCGAGATTACCCGGATTACTCCGAGTACCCGGGAAAACCCACGCGGACACGGGGAGAACGTGCAAACTCCACACAGAAAGGTGACCAGTCAGCCACGAGGCTCGAATCCGGACCTTCTTGCCGTGAGGCAACTGTGATAACCACTACACCAGTGTGCTGCCCGATAATATAATATGACCTAATTTCATTTTTGAATAATCCAATAAAGACACCTGAATTTTAAATGGAATAATTCCAAGTTATTTAGTGTCTGGTTCATATTTGATACTTGTCTATAAGCACACAGCTATAAATATGGTCCAGTAAAGCGACACTATTTAAAAAAAAAAAGGGAAGAAAATAACAAAAATTATGGTTAGAATTTTGAATTCCGAGGTGCATATATTATACTGAATATTCAGCAAGAAATCAGAACACTGATCAACCCATGCAGACCTGATATATTCCTATGATCAGGTTAAGTGCATTTGCCAAAATTAGATTTTTTTTTTTGCAGCTATCAGATTCTTTTCAAGATTAAACAGATTATATTCAAGATTAAAATAATCGCATTATCCACCCTTCCATTCATTATCTAGGCCGCTTATCCTGTTAAGGGTTGCACGGAAGCTTGAGTCAATCCCGTCTGATGTCGGGCGAGAGGTGGGGTACACCCCGGGCAGGTCGCCATTCTGTCGGCAGGGCTAACACAGAGACGAACAACCTTTCACATTCACACCTCAGGGCAACTTAGAGTAGCAGGGTGACCTAATCTGCATGTCTTCTGCTGTGGGAGGAAACCGGAGCACCAGGAGGAAACCCACGCCGGCATGGGGAGAACATGCAAACGCCACACAGAATGGCCCCAGTTTTATAACATAACTGTGACATTACATGCTACATCACTGTTGGATAAGCCCCCAAGACAACTTAAGAGAAATAAAACACAGGCAAAAAAAAAAAATACAGTTGATCCTCTCATTAACGCACTAATTGGGGGAGAGGTTGTCCGTTGCTTTGAATAGTCCGATGATGTGAAGTGTTTTATTGTGTGTGTGTGTGCGCGATGGAGGGTGCGTGCGCGTCAGTGTGGGTGCGCGCGCGGGTGTGTGTGTGTGTGTGGGGGGGGGGGATAATGGAAATCCAAGAAAAAATACCACTTTCCGCTTCCACTTCGTACGCACCAAAGTTTTCCTATTTTCTGATTGCTTATCGCGCAATTGCGTATTGCGTATCTAACCAAGACGCACGTGTCCCTTTAATCGGTCTCGCTCAGACGTGCGTTCACTGGCTGTACAGTGACCTCCTCCCCGCGCATCTTCCTCCTCACTTCCTAAACGCCAGAAGTCGACTCATGCAAGTTTAATTTTCTTGGTTGTTTACAGTAAGTTTTTATATAATTAAGGATTGTTCAAACTTGGATTTTTTTTCCCCCCTGTACTTAAAACTCATTAAAAAATGTTCACAGCGTTTTTCGTTGTGTTTCTAAGCATTTACGAATCGAAAAAAAAGAAATAATAATCAAAGAAAACATGAGAAGTGCCACCATATCCCTTCGCCACTGTCCACCTACGCCAGCAACTACGCATCCACTGCAAAGGTGACGTGCATTAAAATCGTCTGTTTATTTCATTTAGTGTTATTTTCCTATAATTAAGGTGATTTTAATTTTATTCTAAGTTTTATTACCACACATGAACCCATAATACACTTTAAAAACATGTTTTTGAGGGCTGAAACACATTCATTGTATTTACATTCATTTCAAAGGGAAAAACTGATTCGGGTCGCGAACAAATCAGGTCACGAACAGAGTCTCGGAGCGGATTAAGTTTGTGACCAGAGAGTCCACTCAATCTAAACATTTACTGAGCGATTGCTCTATGTTCCCTGGGCTTGACTTTCCAGCCCTGCATGATATATGATCATCCTATATATTTTTAATTTATTTTGCTTTCTTTTAAATGTGAATTTGTGCAATGTGTGCAGTTATTATGTGCGATGTGAATGCGACTCTATCCCAGACCCTACAAACACCACAAATGTATTTATTGTGCTCTGATTTAAATGTCATACGTTGTAAACAAACCTATTTTTTTTTACAGTGACATTTAGTTTCTTCTCCTTAACCAAATGTCACTTTACCTACATCAATATCACAGCGTCTTATTACACGGAACAGTCAGCTTCAATACAATATCAGGCATACAGTGCACTCGCCCACCTGCTTCATCAACCAGTTTGACATATCCTCCTGTTTCGATCACAAAAAGCACTAAAATCGATTCTTAAAAGCCGTGAAACCGGATGCGGGCGATAAAAATGAATTACCTGGTTCGACATTGAAGCGTCATGAAAGATAAACGTTTCGACTCCCACCACAAGTGTGCATGTTCTCCCTGCTGGGCCATTCACTCTCATTTCCATTTACAAAAGCATCCATTTACGACCCAGTGCCCTAAAATCGAATCATGCGAACACTCGACATGCTAAAACGCAGTGTGTCATCCCTTGTCGCTTTAAAAAAGCATGGAGGCTTTTTTTCGGGGGGTTTCTCTCAATGAGAAAACTTCCAAAGTTAAAGCACATTAATCACCATTTTTCGCTGATAATGGACTTTCGCATAATCCCTGGTGTCACAAACAGGTGGGACAATAATGGAGTAATCACGACTGTAGTGCAAATGAAGGTGTGTGTGTGTGTGTGTTTGTGTAAGAGTAGCGACACTGTGATTGACTGAACCAATCTACATAAACTAAAGTCAATATACATGACGTAAAATCACTAGTTAATCAGGAGAATTAATAACCACGCCTTTACGCCTTTAAGGACGGATTAAAGCGCAGCTGTGGTATCCAGCCGAAACCGCCAGATTGTATTTAGGGATGCTTTTATTTACCATAATGGATACTAAATATGCAGTGTCGTTAATACACTTAATACAAAACGGCACATTTAGGCTGCTTTTACATGGTCTATTTTTATCTCAGCCTCAAGCACAAGTTTTACATGCAATCCTATGGGAAGTGGACGCAAGACCGGCGGAATGAGGACGCTTTAGAAAAAAAAGAGAGAATATATAAAAAAAAAATGCTGCTGTCTGCATTTTGTTCGTCACACCAGAGCGCTTTTGAAACTTTCGAAAGTTAAACTTAAACAGAAGAAAGAAAGGCACAGAAAGTCCCCGAGAACACACATAGTGCCCGTGCAATAATGTATACTCGTTGGGAGATGGTGGAGAGGGATGGCATACTCTCTCTTTTCCCTGTCAATCACAGTGATTCTAGCCATTCGCCGGCATCTGTGAACTCATGCACTGTATGTGGAAGAGGGCAAGTCGTGTTCTCCTGTCAATGTCTTTTTTTCTTACTGTAAAAAACGTACTTAATACAAGCTGCCAATCATATGAAAATAGCAATGCATCAGATGTGATCAGATTTAGAATGACGCTGAAAACTGACTAAACAGATGGAACCAGATTAAGATGCGTTTCGACACGACTGTTTTAGTACTACGTATACAGGTATATGAAGCCCTGGGTCAGCCCAGATGCTAATTTCACTCACTTATCTCTGCCGCTTAATCCTGTTCAGGGTTCAGGGTCACGGGGGGAAGCTGGAACCAATCCCCGTCTGACTTTTGGGCGAGATGTGGGGTACACCCTAGGCAGGTCCTAAATCAGGTTATTCTAAGAACACTCATATGATGTCCAAATTTTATAAAAATAAATCTCCTGAAGCCTAGCAACTAAGAAATCTGGTTTAGCCAATGCAACGAAGTGAGTTTCTGCGCAGCCTGAGAAAACTCTCAGTGTATTATTTCAGTCATGTAAACATCATACCCTATGTTTCATTTAAAATTAATATAATAATGATATTTATATTCAATCATTTATTCATTTGCATGCCGCTTTGTCCTGTTTAAGGTTGTAGGGGGAAAGCTGGAGCTAATCTCAGATGACTTTGGGTGAGAGGTGGGGTACACCTTGGGCGGGTCGCCAATCCAATCCACGGCACGACCGACGCCCTGAGACAGACACCCATTCACACTCACATTCCCACCTACGGCCAATTTAGAGTAACCAATCAGCCTAATCCCCTCCGTGCATGTCTTTGGACTGGGGGCGGAAACTGGAGTACCCCGAGGAACCCCACACAGACACGGAGAGTACATGCAAAATCCACATTGAAAGACACTCAGGACGACCCGGGGATTGAACCCAGGATCTTGCTGCTGTGAGGTGACAGTGCTACCCATCACACCACCGTGCTGCCCAGATACTGATTTCCATCTTATAATATTAATGGTTATTTGAGGATATACAGGGACAGGAAGTTCATGGAGTCCTGTAAGACCGAGATTAATTGGCACTACAGCACATGAAGGCTGGCGTAATCATACTGTACCATTATAGCCAGCGTACCTTGAGGCGACATTCGGTCAGACACAAGTTTAGGACTTTTGGGAAGTATAAGTTAGAGCAGTGTTTTTCAACTGGTGTGCCATGAGAGATCGTCAGGTGTGCCGCGTGAACCCCCCACCCCGCAACATTTAACCTCGCACTCAATTTCCCAAGATTCCCTAGGCAGTACCCGGATGTGTTATATACTGTTGGAAGGGTCTCCTTATTGGCTACAGGAAGATCTTGGTCCCGCCCCCATAACTTGTCATACGCCAGAGCTACCGTCCATCAAAGCTGAAGCGACCTATTATCATTCAGCATGACTGACATGCTTTGAGCACGTATAACTTGAGACCAGAATGTCCTACAGACACGTGGCGGGTATCTACATAATCAGGAGAGTCTGCTGAACACACCTAATGGCGTGAATCTAGCGAAAACAATGGATGACTATGCTAAAGATTCCGTTTTCCACCAGAAAATAGTTCAGATTTGTTTTTTTTTTAAAACTATTCGGTGTCATGTGAGTTGGATAGTAGAAATAAACAACACAATGTCGATAAAACACGGTGGATATTCGAATTTATTGGGTTCTTGCGGAAAATTTGAGCCCAAACATGGCGGGGTGACTTCATGCTATGGATGTACACACAGGCTTCAAGTTACGGAGACAGGCTTTGAGTTGGGTTGTGGAAGTGTGACATAATGACACAAATTGATTGTTTTAGCACAGAAAACATGATTTTTTTTTTCATGGCGAGCTGGCTGTCTGTATATTTCTGAGAGTCTCAGCTTTCAGGGGACATATAACATTACTACATTACCGCACGACGAAAGGGGCGGAGCCTAAGAAACAAAGGGGCATTACTGCTGTGTCCTGGTACCGGGTCACCTGCAAGTTAACAGATTAAACGCAGATATACCCCCCCCCCCCCGCAACAGTTGATTGCCGACAACCCCCCCCACCCCACCCCCCGGTGTGCCGTCGTATTTTCCTGACGCAAAAACTGTGCCGTGGCTCAAAAAAAGGTAGGGAAACACTGAGTTAGAGGGTAGTTGCTTGGTATCATTTTTTTACTATGTAAATGGCATTGTGGAATCATATTGCTTTAATGGGATAAAATGTGAAATCAGGATCAGGCACTTGTCTTTAAAAGGAAAGGGGGAAAAAATACCGATGAAGGCTTAGAGGTAACATTCATACAGTAAAATGCTATATGGAAATAATGCACATTTTCTGACCGGTCAGATTAGAGTATTAAAATACGCCGAGGGAATATATAAGTATAAGTATAAGAGACTCCAGTCCATGCTGTTGTCGAACAATAACACATGTCGGAGCATGGTCTGGAGTTTGCTATTCCTCTTATACCACTGCGATTTGCCAGTGATTGCAAAGTTCAGTTTATTTTCGAACAGCGTCACACGTTTGAAAGGGTTACGGTTAGATTTATAGCTGTGGAACGGGTGGGAGACAAGTTAGTTCCTGCTGTCACTTATGTTATAGCTATGATAAACTGTCATTCGTCACCAGACTCCCTCTCCCTCTCTCTCTCTCTCTCTCTCTCTCTCTCTCTCTCTATCGCTCTTTCACAGGTCCTCGTGTATAGTGCGTGTGCACAGCATGAGCATATATACTCTATGTGTGGTATAACATTTTTTTTAGATAACTGACAAAAAGCAGTGCATTTTAAGACACGTTTATATTAAAAAGGTGGATGATTTCTAATATGCACACAGTAGAAATCAGAAAGATTAAGAAAGCCGACAGCCGGAAACTCCTTCCGTCATTGTGAAATAAAAACCTCCTGGCCCCAAAAAAATAAATAAATAAAAACTTCACTACATCAATGAGAACCCATTTTTAAATCTGCCTATTATTAGATCATGTGTAGCGCCCTGTGTATTAGCTGTTACTATAGTAACACCCAGAGCTACGTGTGCAGTTATAGGAAAATAATCCACATCTTCTGACCAATCAGATTTCCGCATTCAAGCGTGAAGTTTTATAAAGAAATTTTTTTATGATTTCTTGAAATTTGTGACCCGTGCTGGTATAATGAGTCGGAATGAGGAAATTTTCAAAAGTGAGTTATTGTTACTTCCACGTTGTCCATCGAAAGACCTTCAAAATGAGGCACGGTTTGTTAAAATCCGACAAACAATGACCGAGTTACATCCAACGGAAATCGACCACGTCTAATTGGGTTCGGAAACTCGCTTCCCATCGGTTCACAAAAGCGTCATTGGGAATGCCATGTGTATTATCAGGAAGTAGAGGAACTACGCTTCACAACAATACCAAACATGGGTAGGGGGATTCCCCCATGTCGCCACGAGCGCGCGGTGAAAAACACGGATTTATCATGGAATATTACTCCAAAGGACTAATTAATGAAGATATACGAATGAACATAATGAACAAAACCTTAAAATAAAAGTCGTTTGGGATGTTTTTCTTGCTGTTTTATCATGAGGATCAATTAATGAGGGCTTTATGGACTCATTTTTGAGAAAATCTCATAAACCGAAACCGTGTTTTGCCTCTTTGCTCATGATTAGCCTACGGGCATTCCGACTCATTTTGCCAGCACGGGTCCTTTAAGCAAAAAAACCAAAAACAAATAAAGAAATAAAAATCAGGGGGGAAAAATGGAGGTAGATGATGCAGATGAATAATCTGGATTATAACCAGACATGCTGTTGTTTCTATTTTCCTTTCCTAGAATGTATTTATATACCACAGGATGTAATAAAAGGTTTAACAACATGTCATTTCAGACAGGTGCTCCCCGAGTTAGGATGACCTGACTTAGAATTTTTCAATGTTATGATAACGATTGCAGTATCCTCAAAATTGAAAATATTTAGAAAATATTTAAAATTCACAGGCAGGCATCGTTGGCAGGCAAGCGTAGCAGCGTATGACATACGAGGACGTTGGGACAACGCCAGGAAGTTGACACCAAGACATGCATGGATGAGACCCGGAAGTACGTGGACGACACCATGAAGTACGTGGACGACACCAGGAAGTACGCGGACGACACTCGGAACTACGCGGACGACACCCATAAGTAGGCGGACGACACCCAGAAGTACACAGACGACACCCGAAAGTAGGCGGACGACACCCGGAAGTACGCAGACGACACCCGAAAGTAGGCGGACGACACCTGGAAGTACGCAGACGACACCCGAAAGTAGGCGGACGACACCCGGAAGTACGCGGGCGACACCCGGAAGTACGCAGACGACACCCGAAAGTAGGCGGACGACACCCGGAAGTACGCGGGCGACACACGGAAGTACGCAGACGACACCCGAAAGTAGTCGGATGACACCCGGAAGTACGCAGACGACACCCGTAAGTAGTCGGACGACACCCAGAAGTAGGCACACGACACCCGAAAGTAGGCAGACGACACCTGGAAGTATGTGGACGATGCCCGGATCACTCGCCTCACGCAATGCTATACTCTCTCCCACGACTCACGGTTGTATATCGGTGCCTTGTGTATCGGTGTACTATACAGTGCATTACCGCGGGGGTTTTTGTGTGCTTCAAGAGCTCATTTTAATTCAAAAGCAAGTCTTCTACAGCAAAAGACTCCTGGGTAGGCTAGGCTAAGCTAGTCTGAGATACCTAAGCTAGGCTAAGTGGTTCAACACAGTGGTTTCGACATACGATATTTTCGACTTACGATGGGTGTGGCGGAACGCATCTCCATCATAACTTGAGGACTACCGGTATAGTATATTACGTGGAGTTATATACTGTTACAGTTATATACTGCTATATACTGTGCATGTTGTAGCAGGTGAAATACGACATAATCTTTTCAATCACATACCTATATAGATTGTACATATCATGGATTCAGATGAAAAGGATACTCTGGTGATAAGTATTTACCCCACCTCCATATGTCAAACTGATCCAATCCAAATAGGACTTTCTTTCTTAAACAGTCTATCTATCCAAGTTTCAAATTTTATACTTTGGTTGAAGTCATTTGATCAACGTGTTAGGGTTTGTTTAGATTGTATATTCGGTCATCTAGCATCATTATTTCTTTTATTGGTCTATTAAGTATAGTAATTTTTTTGTTGATGTTTTTTTCTTTTGGTTTTAGTTCCTGGTATATATTATGTGATTATGAGGCCCACTAGGCCCTATAATAACCCTGAAGCGCTGGGCCGGTTGTGGTCTATCGGCTTTCCCAGTTCATTATATTTGTCTACGATTGGTGTAATTGTATTTTTTTGGTTGTTGAGGGTTGTGAGATTCATGAAGTGAAGGCTTTTTTATGTTCTGCTAATTAGATGCTCTAGGATCGGGAGGTGCCAGATTTACAGCCTGGGTGCCGGATGGTCCTTCGCTTCATTGTGCTGCATGTGTAGTGGCAAATCTGGACACTTTCACAGGTTCTCATGTGTAGTATGTGTGCATAGCATGAACATACATAATGCATGTGTTAAACTGTTTAGTGTTATTTTTTTTTACATAGCAGATAAAAATCAGTGCACTTTAAGATTTTTTATTATTATTAAAAAGGTGGGTTGTTTCTAATATTTTACTATTCAAACCTATATTTGAATTTCTAATTCAGAATTTATGGAAGCTGTTTAGTAATAAGGTCATTTGGGTGCTATAATTTAAAACGATTTCATAAAGTCCAAGTCTCTAGGTGACATAATCCTGCATATTAGGTCTTCGGGTTAAGTTAGGGTTAAGGTTTAGGGTTAGGGTTAGGAGGTAGGGTTAATTCATATGTTATTGACTTCTTTCTACAGCTGCTAGGACAGCAAATGAAATTAAAGGGTTTTTAATGCCGACGAGTTGGCTGCAATGCAAAAATCATTAAATGTGAGAAAAGCAGGGTGAAATAGCACTCCTGTAAGCTTAGCAACGATTGTATAACAGTAGCTTATTGCTACGTGTGGGATTGCTCGCTATATACAATAACTTTAATGAGTCTGTCATCATGTCATCATTACGTCTTGAGTGATATAAAGCAAAACATATTCCAGCAGTGGTAGGCAGACTTAATATAAACTAATATAAGCGAGGAAACAACACCGAAGCATTATTACTGGAGTTGATGACTCAGCTAATAAAGAGAGATCTCCATATTTCTAGAGGACATTTGAGATTTGAGATAGATTTTCATACTATGCTGTGTATGTCTCATTCTGGTTTATTAGTTCATAGTTAAGACTCCTTGTAGCAGTGACTGAAAAGAGTACTGTATGTAAAGCAAGTTAGCAAGGCACATATACAGACTGGCCACCTGTACACATGCTCAATCATGAAAACATTCAATCAGCCAATCAGGTGGCAGTGCTGCAATGCACAAGATCATCCAGGATGGCTACAGCTCAAGAGTCTCAGCTAACGTTCATGTTAAACATTAGAGTAGGGGAAATGTGCACCGGGGCATGGATGTTGTCGCTGGTTTGAGTAGAGTGAACCTCCACCTATTGCGGCGGTTTACATTTATATATATATATATATATATATATACATACTCTTAAACACGTCATTTTAACAACATATAAGACTCTAAGTAAAAAGTAGCGCTGTCATATTTATTTTATTATATACTCAGCAAAAAAAGAAACGCCCCTTTTTCAGGACTGTGTATTTCAACAATAATGTTGTAAAAATCCAA
>JAQLOM010154769.1:0-13230 GCA_030068315.1 Chrysichthys thysi
CAGTCAATCAAAAGATAACTTGACAACTGTGTATTATGTTTACTCAGGTTGTCTTTTGTCTTATACTGAATTTGTTCAGAGATCAGAAACAGTTAAGTGTTGTTAATAACCAAAAATAGAGGAATTCAGGACGGGGGCAAATACTTTTTCACGGCACTGTATGTGGATCAAGACATCAAAGAATCCATTGTAGATCGACTGAAAGTGGAGATGAGGGATGTGAAGACTGCCAGTGCCATGGTAATAATAATGAAAATAATAATAATAATTACAATGATAATCTCAGATTATGTGAATTTATTTGTGGGTAAATATTGTGATAAACACACAGCTGTCAAATATGTTTCCCATTTTTGTTTTTGGCTCTAAGGATAGAGCCCCTTTTTTTAACAGTTTCTCAGCCTGCTGGTACAGAGGATGCTGGTGCTTGCAAGAAGAGAAAGAAGGGCCTGGGCAGTTTCTTCAAGGTCACCACCGACACAGATGCAGGGCCTCCTCTGCAAGAGGACCAAGTCATTGCTCTTGAGATCCAGTCTTACTTCCAGTCGGAGACACTAGATCCTGAGGAGGACACTCTGATGTGGTGGAGAGATGCAAAAAAAAAAAAAAAAAAAAAGAAGTGGAAATATTGTTTCTTGCTTGCGCTCATCACTGAAACCTGATCATGTTAACAGACTGGAATTTCTGGCAAAAAACCTTTAAGTAACCTTACCAGCATTTGCCATACTCACCTAAAATTATTCTGAAGTTAAAGTTCATTTCAGTGGCTTCTCACCCATGCAATTTGTTGGGTGTCGTTAACAAAAAAATGTTAGATTTAGAATGTTGTAGCATTGCACTAAAGCTTAAAGTTTATTTTGGACTATTTGTTTATATAAATAAGTATATTTATTTTGTTCTATAAATATAGAGAAATGCAGAACAGATGGATCCATAGTTTATTTTGAATAAATGTATGTTTTTCTAAGCCTTATTTAATGTTCAAATTATATTTATATTATTCATTAAATAGATAAAAATTGCAGAAGAGCTGGCTACCTAGTTTATTTTGGATACATTTATGTTTTTCTATGCCTTATTTAGTGTTCAAAGTATATTTACTTTATTCATTTAACGTTTTATACATTGCAAAACAGCTTTAAGGTACATAATTGTAGCCTATATTTATTTTCAATTTGAACGTTTTGCGTAAATTATCAATAACAAAGTGTTTGAGAGAATAAATCCATTGTGTAACTCAAAAATAATCGTTTGAATAATCGTGATTTTAATATTGACCAAAATAATCGTGATAATGATTTTTTCCATTATCGAGCAGCCCTACCTGACACTGCAATGTGTTAATCGTTTAAAATAGTTTCTACCTCACAGAGGACAGTGTGTGGGCCATCATCTAAGGTTTGCTGCTTGATAATAGAGTGAAGATCCTTTTTGATGGTGTGATCAGTCTCTCCCATGAGCCTTGTTGGTATGGAGCTGAAAGGAGAGCTGAAAATCCATTTGTATACCCTTTATCAACAGGGATTGCTTAGTATGATTCAGAAAACCAAGTGACACCTAAATAGGTACTGTTTCAGTAAAGCTGGACCACTTAGCTATTGCTTAGACTTTAACATTTCAGTCATGCCCAATGAAGTGTCAATAGACAGACAGACAGACACTTTATTCATCCACAAGAGAAACTCACACACACAATGGAAGGGTCATCATCTACAAGATTAAGGGAGCTCTTCATCTATAGCCACTGAGATTTTATTTGGTGATCCCTTATCGTGGACATTCTGCTATGTATGTTTTAAAGCTGCCAGTGTCATTGAAATAAATACATCATATAGGTGCTGTTAGTCCAGGAAACCAGAGTGTGAATTAAATATTCAAGCTCCTTTTACAACATTCTCTTAATCCTTCCTGCAAGGACTTTGGCTGACTGTTTCCAGTCTGGGGATGGTGATGGTTCCTTTGCGCATTACATCACAGAAGCAGTGCAGCTGGGCAGTGTAAAGCTCTCCAAAGTTCAGTTGCCAGTAAGAGAGGTTGAAATTTGTCAGCTGTTTCAAACCAATTAACCATGACTCCCATTTCTTAACAAAGGCAGTTGGAATCTCGGTGTCCCATGCACAATTTACTCTGAAGTGCTTTGCTGGAAGGATTATAGGAACCAGAGGTCTGACAGGATCATACATGGTGTTGGCAACAGAGGTATGCCATGCCATGTATAGGGCAGCTGTTTCAGAGAATCCTCGAAACAAAGTGTCTAAGATGATGTTCCACAGGACACCTAGAACTCTTTCCATTTCTTTTGTCCACCCCTTTCTGGGAATGAAGCCAGCAAGGATTCTAAATGCACCTGTGTATACAGCTACAGGGCTCCAGACTGCAACCATTTTTGGAGACAGTGCAACAAAATTTACCAGTGCATTTTTTCCAGCATTTTATATAACATGATACACCAGGAGGGAGCAAGAACTGGTGTGTATGGGTGTATGCTAGTGTGCAAGTGGAGAGCTAACATGGGAGTGCTACGAGAGAGACAAACAGGTTACTAGAGGCTGGATTGTGGTCATGCTCTTTGATTATAACAATGTAAGTGACGGTGCAGGACAGCTAAAGCAAAAAAAGTCTAAACTTGAAAGATCTACAAATGGGAGTGAAGAAATTGTGCCTGTAACAGCGAGACTTTGAGCTCATTGCCCCTTTCACACCAGTCATCTAACATGAAGCTTGTTAGCTAGTTACCCAGCATGAGCACTTACTACACTCACAAAAAAAAACCCCACAAAGACAAATTACTTGCCGACTTCATTGGCTCCAAATAATTTCATAAACCCTGTAAGAGCTATAATTCATTTATAATATTGTGTGACCTGTGATAAGACAAGCAAAACACATTCTGCTGTCCTTCACAAACTTAACTTCCTATTTATGTTGGTTTAGCGCCATCTGGAGTAAGGTGTTCCATCCCATTACTCCTCATTTTAGCCTGACTTCTATTAATTGTAGCCTGTAATGTTAGTGCTTGCAAGCTTTGTCTGGTATTAAGCTTGAGTGTTGCTGGTTCTGATACTTCTCTGAAATCCTTGGTAAAGGTGTTTTCAAAATTCTCATTCATTCCATCCCCTTGTCAGACATCAAAGTTGTCAGTAGACTGAAACTGTATAATGGAATCAAAGCTCTCCTATGCTTTTAATTTTGTATCAGCTGCTGCAATACTAGTTTGCATTTCTATCATTGCCATTCTGGGTTGGGAGTTGTGCCACTTCAAGTTCAAGTGCATACTTCTGTTTTAAACTGACTGCCTGAGCTGCAAGGGATGCTCTCTCAGCTACAGCTTCTGCATCCAAGGATTACCAAGAACAGGCCTTTGACCCAAATCTAGTCACCCTGTCCTTAGGCGCTTTTGGACCAAACATTATAGGGACCTTTTAAGAGGATCTACCCACTGGGGAACTCCCCAGACCTAAATAAACACCTTCAAGAGCCTTTTCTCTGTTTGCATTCACACCACTGGAGTGACACAAGCCAGGGGTCCCCAACCTTTTTTGCGCCATGGACCAGTTTAATGTCACAATATTTTCACGGACCGGGGGGGTTGCGATGGAGGAAAGCGCGTGCGTGTGGGTGGGTAGAATGTTGAGATGGAGGAGAGTGTGTGTGTGCAGGGGGTACAATGTTGCGATGGAGGAGAGCGCGCGCGTGCGGGAGACAGAATGTTGCGACGGAGGAGAGGGCGTGTGCGCGGAGGGCAAAATGTTGCGATGGAAGACAGTGGCATGGCCCGGTGGTTGGGGACCCCTGACATAAGCCACATCATCGACAGTCAGGACTGTCAGACAATCTTGACTGCCTGTCCATATCCATGTTTTTTTCTTCAAGTTAACATTATGAGCTGTTGTTAACACACTCAAATTTTCCGGTACTAGACTCTAAACGTTTCCAGTTAAACTGGATTCAGCAAGAAATACAAAGACAAGAATTTTATATACAAAATATACGCGACATACCCACCGGACCTGAATTTTCATGCCCAAAAAAGTTTAAGAACCACTGCTGTAAGTGACATTTTACGTTCAATAGATGAATCATCTGATTAGTCGACTAATCGCAAAAGTAATCGGTGACTAGTCGACGATCAAAATAATCGTTTGTGGCAGCCCTAATACACAATCTATAAACAATATATGGAAAATCTACTAGTAATTTTTTTTTTTCAGAGATTATTGATTTTGACCAACAGGGCAGCACGGTGGCTGAGTGTTTAGCCACACAGTGAGAAGGTCCTGGGTTCGAGCCACGAGTTTGGCACGGGTGCCTTTCTGTGTGGAGTTTGCATATTCTCCCCCATGTTCACGTGGGTTTCCTCTGGGTACTCCGGTTTCCTCTCACAATCCAAAGACATGCACATTAGGCGGATTGGCTACCATAAATTGTCCATGTGTGAGTGTACCATGTGTGAGATTGAGTGACATGTCGGTTGGTGTATTTCCATGGTTGCATCGGATGTCACAATGCTAGGATGGCTTGTGGCGAAGGCGGACCCTGCTCGGCGCGGGCTAAACGCAAGATGATTGATTTTGACCAACACATCACCTATTCTCCCTCATGTGGCAAATCCCAGAGGAAGTGCACACGGAGCAATCTTCATAATTTTCATAATACATTGCATAATACAATCTTCATAATACATTGCTGTTCTCTAATTTTGATCAGTGTTCTTTTTCAAATATCTCATTTAAGTTTCTTATACTGTGCTTCTGAATTTATGTAACTCATGACACATGGTTAAAATACTGCACTTTTACTCCCGTTTGGATAATTTCCAAATAGGACTACATAGTGACCTTGACATTTAAGAAATTGTAGGTTGTTCTCTAATTTTGATCGGCACTGTATGTATGAGATCTGGCAATTAAAAAAAAAATCCACAGATTTCTGATGAATTTTTACTTCAGTGATTTTAGTGACGTTTTCACATTTCCTCCTCTTGTGCTCGGTGCCTCATCTTTGTTTACGTATGGATTTGTCAGCATAATGAAAAGCAGCACACACACACATTTAAATCAAGCTCTTGGTCTTTTTTTTAGCTTTAGTTTGCCCTCCACTCGACAACTAACATTTACATAAATATCCATGGTGCCCATAGTCAAAAAGCTGTAGCCCTCCTGCTCCCCTAAGCTCTCCAAAATTTTACCGGAGTAGTTAAGCTGTTAAAGTGAGAGGAGTCAGGAGAGGACTGTAATCTGTGCCCACAATACCAAACACGCCCCATGACACAGACGGATCCAACTCAAATCACGACTAATCACACACAACCTAATCACAATAAAATAACAGAAATTTCACAAATAGATAAATATGCTGGGTTCAACCACAAATACCAAATTACATTTGGATGTCACATTAAAAAAAAAAAAAAATGAAACATTTGAACCAGTTGCTTCATCCATGCAAAGTCACACTCTTTCCAAGAATGAACAGTCTGCAGTAAACTTTATAGGCTAAATGTCCACAGGTAATAAAATAACTGTCAGAAAATGTGAATGAATTTTAACAATTATAGGGTTTATGGAAATTAATTGGAGCCAATGAAATCTCAATTATACTAGTCTTTTGTGTTTAGTGAGCTAGTGGTCGTTCATGATGGGTAATTAGCCAAGTAGCTTGCTAGCAAACTAACTTCAGATGCATGACACACTCACATAGGAGCAGCATGTGTCATGTGATAAGCGCTTCTGTTGTGAAACCGGTTAGCTTGTCAGCAGTGTGGAGTTACTTCAAACTCAAGGCAAGACCGCCAAATATTTTTTTATGGTGTAAGATCACTATTTTTAATAGGAGAGCACAGATATAGGTTAAACTGAGCAAAACAGACACAAGCACCCAGAATGATGGAAACTGAGCAAAAACAGTAATGACAGGAGTGCAGAAAAAACACTGGGTCTTTAAAATGCAGCACATCAGAGATGAGTGTACTTGCTTGATTTACTGTTTGCTAAACGCTGCTCACTTTTCTACTCACTTCCGAAATACTTGCTCACTTTATAACATAACGTTATATATAGAGTGATTGGAGTGGAGAGCTAACAGTTTCCCCTACATTTACATAAGAGTGCTACAAGAGAGACAAACAGATTCCTAGAGGCTGGATCCTGCTCATTCTATGATAACATTATAAACATATAATGTTTCTTCAGATACTCAGTTTTAAAGTTTTGCATAAAGTTGCACTTATTTTTTGTTTGGATGGTGTTGATCAGTCAAACTCTGCTAAAGTGTAAATTAAAAAAAGCAATGTTGATCAAATGAATCACAATTGAGTGATATGTAATTTTCTTTTTAGGAATATTTGTTTCATAGTTTTATAAATTATGCTTTTTTATATTTAAGTGTTAAGGTATGCAAAATACATCCAGACATTGTAACAGTACTGTTTTCTGTTTTGTTGTTTCAAAAAAGAGACACAGACTGCATCATATTTGTATTGGTATTGACAGATATCTAAATTTACAATATCGGTACCAGACAAAGTGATATAGTTCCATCCCTAATAATGATAATGATCTCAAAAAATTGCTGTCAACACCATCATACAATGTCACTTCCGGTTATTAACCAACCAGACAGATTTCTAGCAATACAACCTGAATTACAGCAAAACTATTTCATGGTATATGAAAATTAGCAGGAGCCAGTGAAATCTGTATATAACAACTTGTCTTTAGTGCTGCCGCGATTAGTCGACGTAGTCAACGTAATCGAATATGAAAATTCGCAGACGACAATTGTTTTTGGTCGAATACTCGCCTATTTATTTTTAGTCTCAAATGGCTCAAATGGGAGTATATGAGGCTAAGTATGAGGCTGGCTCGTGTCTCAAATTTTCACTCGTAAAACAAAGCAAAAAACTGACGAAATCGTGGCTCGTATCTCAAAAAACTCGTATGTCTGGTCACTCGTATCTCAAGGTACCACTGTATTTGGGAAGCAGAAACAGACAGAGGTGGTCAGATTGACCCAGATAGGTGAGGGGGTGGTCTTATAAGCCTCAGCAATGTTCATTTACTCCTTGTCCAAGATTTTGTCTCCTAGTGGAACAGCAGACATTTTGATGGAACTTGGGGAGTACAGAGTTGCCGTTAGAGTGAGTGAAATCTCCCTCAACAATAATTGCCCCCTCCAGGTGACTATTAATTGCTATTTATTGCTAATAGCAGCATGTAGTTCTTTCATTTCTAGCTTAGCATTAGCATCCGGGGGTACATAGACAGCAGTAATAACAGTGCATGTGAATTTTCTGGGCAGGCAGAAAAAGCCTGCACTTGATTAGATATTCCGGATTTAGATATCAGTCATGATGGCATTGAATAGAATTGTCTACATTTCTGCTTAAATATGACCTGAAACATAATCACATTTTCACACAAGTCCTCAATGTAGATAAAGAGAACCCAGTTAAACAAATGAGACAAAAAAAATTCACTTGGTCATTTATTAATTGGAGAAAATGATCCAACATTATATATCTGTCAGTGGCAAAAGTATGTGAACCTTTCATTTCAGTCCCTGGTGTGACCCGCTTTTGCAGCAATAACTGCAACTAAATGTTTCCTGTAACTGTTGATTAGTCCTGCACATCAGATTGGAGGAATTTTAGCCCATTCCTCCTTACACAACAGCTTCAACTCTGGGATGATGCTGGGTTTCTTTGCATGAACTGCTCACTTCAGGTCCTTCCACAACATCTCAATTGGATTAAGGTCAGGACTTTGATTTGGCCATTCCAAAACATTAACTTTATTCTTCCTTAATCATTCTTTTGTAGAATAGTGTGTGTGCTTAGGATCGTTGTCTTGCTGCATGACCCACTTTCTCTTGAGATTCAGTTCATGGACAGATGTCCTGACATTTTCCTTAGTATTTGCTGGAATAATGCAGAATTCATTGCTCCGTCAATGATGGCAAGCCATTCTGGCCCAGATGCAGCAAAACAGGCCCAAACCATGGTAATACCACCACCGTGTTTAACAGATGGGATAAGGTTCTTATGCTGGAATTCAGTGTTTTCCTTTCTCCAAACAGAATGCTTCTCATTCAAACAAAAAAGCTCTATTTTGGTCTCATCTGTCCACAAGTCATTTTTCCAATAGCCTTCTGGCTTGTCCACGTGATCTTTAGCAAACTGCAGACGAGCAGCAATGTTCTTTTTTTGTAATATTGGATCATTTTCACCAATTAATAAATGACCAAGTAATTTTTTTGTCTCATTTATTTAACTGGGTTCTCTTTATCTACTTTGAGGACTTGTGTGAAAATGTGATGATGTTTCAGGTCATATTTAAGCAGAAATGTAGACAATTCTAAAGGGTTATCAAACTTTCAAGCACCACTGTAGCTTCAGCCTTACTCGAAGGCCACCTCTCTTCCCCAGCTTTTGTTTATGGTCTCAACACTGCCTCTGAGCTCTCCTTCCCGGGAGAGCTGGTATGCCAGACTCCGGCAACCTGGCTATCTCCTGTGGCAGTTGATAGGAATATCTTTCACAATACTGGTAAATAAAAAATCTGTTATTACCATCTTTGAGCACCAATATCACTGTAATCCAGCATTATGTGATGGTGAAATCTGTTCAGTTATTGGATTGGATGCTATTTAGAGTTGGGGTCCCCGACCCTTTTTGCGCCACGGACCAGTTTTATGTCAGAATATTTTGCACAGACCGGGGTGTGTGTGTGTGTGTTTGGTTTGCGATGTAAACGGACGGACCAGGGGGGCGATGGAACTGATACATTCTCTGAGTCACGTGCAGTAGTGCGACCAAAGTGGAATTTTTCAAAATAAGAGACCCAGGAAACTAATGAAAATAAAATAACTAAAAATTTCTGAAAGGTTATTATTGTTTCGCGGCCCGGTGGGTGGGGACCCCTAATCTAGAGCATATTGAATTTCTTTGGCATTCTAATGGACCAAAAATTTTAGATTAAATTTTAATCTACCACAAATTCTTACTTGACAACTTTTCCAGTCTCAAAAAGGGAGGACCCTCCCTTAGTTATCCAACTTTGCATCAGGAGGCACAGTTTACATTAGAACCCATTAATGTCAACTGATCATATGACATTACCACTTTGATATACTTAGCCAGCTTGTCAAGTTTTGTCTTATTTTTCACAATTTTGCTAATGTTTTAGCCTGACTTCTTGCCTTCTGTGAGGCAGGGTAAGTGGCACATGATCCTAGAATTTTGGTATTTTCCATCCAACACCTCTGTACCAAGTTGCAATGATTTCCAGGGGGTCGTTTCACTAGGCATGGCTACTTTCTCAGGCAAAAGCTCTTAAATTGTGCATGATTGTACTTGCTACTTATACTGTTGAAGGCACTTTTGAACCATTTCTAATTCCACCATTGTAACTGCTGCAAAGCTAGTTGGACCCCAAAAATTACCACTTACAGCAATGTTTTTATTTTAAATAAATCTACTGCACACAAAATGTTGATCTACTTGCAGACAATAGCTTTAGAACCAGAACTCCAAAAAGTTTGGACAATCTAGAAAACCTATTTTGGTCATTCCACAGATAAACAGATTAACTGGTAACAGGTGATAGCATCATGACTGAGTATGAAAGGGACAACGTCATTCACAAGCAAGGATGAGGTGAGGTTCACCAATAAACAAATTTCTCAACATAGAAGACATTACAATATAAGACTAGGGGACTAATTTCGGGGGGAAGCCGAAAAAAAAGAAAGAAAAAAGAAAAAGCGCAAAATAGGTCTGAAATGTGCATATGCAATCTCCCTCAAAGAAACATATTTTTAAAGAAAAACTTGAAAGAAAATTGAGCATATATTTTTGGAAGCTTTGACCCATGCTTATAGCTATACACAACATTTTAGAAACAGCTGGAATTAGTAAGACATTGTGGCTATGTAGAGGATTACAGATAAATGTGCAAATTATTTTACTGGTATTATTTTACTACTGTTTTTATACCACATTTGTATTTGGTCATCATACCTGGCTGCTATGACAACCAAATTTTCCATCAGGGATTAATAGTCATCTATCTATCTATCTATCTATCTATCTATCTATCTATCTATCTATCTATCTATCTCTCTCTCTCTCTCTCTCTCTCTCTCTCTCTCTCTCACTGCTCTAATGTAACACTTTATATCTAATGATGCAGCACTGTAATAACTGCATACAATATAATACATATATAATAACTGGATACAATAATTTTGAGGTTATTTATTAATTTACTTATTTGTGTAGATTGGCTAGTTAGTCTGTATATTTATAATTATGTTATATTTGCAAATTGTTCCAATTAACTATTTGCAGTCTACAGTTTAATCGATTTAATCATTGTATATTTTGTGTATTGGTATTAACTGTGGGTATTTTCAAGCTGCAAAAATTTCAAACCTTTACACATTTCACATGTTTACAGGATAGATAATGATATAAACTGGCTAGAGGATGATGCATTGTCTATGGCCCAGTGACTTTCATAGTGAACTGAACAATAAGCCAAGAACATTTTTCCCCCAGACACTAAAACATTTCTTGGCCATAATTATGGCTAATGAGTTGGTTTAAATTTCCAAGAACCATTCAATTGAAACTATGTGCCGATTCGTTCCCAGGTTTAGATCGATCAATGTGCATCTGCTATCTTAACAACCTTGCATGGCTCAGGTTTATCCGAACCTTCCTTTAGCTCCAAATGTTAGCCACATTGGCTGGCATAATTAATGTGACAAGATGGTACATCAGAATTCCTTACACAGTGAGTGAACAAGCCAGCATCAAATCACTGTTTGCAGTATTGTCTGGTTTCCCAAAAGTAATCAGAGCAAATGACTGCACTTATGTTGCTATAACTAGAGTACCTAGACAAAAAATCATCAGAAGAATGTAATATTTGTTTATAAATTAATAATTCATTTTTATTCCCAAACCCATAAAGAATGGTCCTAAAACCCAATGTTGTCATATCCACGTCTTAATCAATTCAGGATATCCAAACGGAATATGCTGTTTACATGACCTGTATCAAATTCCAAAGAGTGTCATATAGTGAACAGTGGAATATCAGTGTTCATCCAAATGATGCATAATGAATGATATTCCCTTTTTTCTTTTGGTTTAGTTACCGAATTTTAAACAGAGAAAATTGTGTCCTTTTGACATTCGCATTTCCCAACATTCCTCTTTTTTTAAGCCCTTCACTCCATCCATTGTCAACGCCACCGAACTTAGAAACTGTCCACCCCGTATTTAGATATGCACGGTCACGAGATAATTTGCATGGACTACGTTTGGATATTATTATTAAAGTAACCAGATGGGACTGAAGAATATATATTTTCCAGAAGATCGTGATTCATAAAGCAGAAACGGTGTTACGGACCAACTTGCTGCCATTTAGCTGGCGAAGACTGCAGATGTTACCAAGATGCATATGTTTGACATTTATTTAGGATACCGAGCCTTATCTTTAACCGTTCCCGGGTTATATCAGAAAATGACGAATTTGCAACAATGGGGGGGGGGAAACCTAACATCTCCAATCGTCGCCAGTTGAATCGTGATGGGCGTGCAGGTGTACGTAAGCAAGGTTTTAAATTCCGATTAATCACGCATATTTTTCATGAATACCACAATTAGCGTGGATTAGTGCGCGATTATTATGTGACTGTTACCATTGCAGTATATATGCTAACTCAACAAGGCACAAGCTAAGCGGGAGAAAAACAATGTAGCCTGACAAAATATAACTTCTTTACTCAGCGTTGTTGGTGTTTATATAAATTTTATACAACGTACGTTTTTATAAATGCGGTCCTGACAACAACAGCGCCTGTCCGTTCAGAACCATAAATAACGTAATTCAAAATAAATAGCTTTTATAACTATTGCTTACCTGACGTTAGTCAATACCAGCTCGGCTGTTTTCTTCCACCCCTAGACCATAAACTCCCAAAGCTTATAAAGGATCCGAGAAGGGTTTATCCTGTCAACAAACTCTCAAATCACTACAGTCGAAGATGTAGAAAGAACGCGAAGGTATTTCTGTAACGGTCTGGAAATTCACCGGATATGACGACAAAGTTTGCGTTCAACTCGTAAGTTTACTTGGTATAGTGGTAGGTCGGTCCGAGAGGCAAGATAATGAACTGAAAGGTTTAGTTTTACCACAGTTTTGTTCTTTCTCTTGATTTTAAACATTAGTAGTCCAATTTAGGGATTTATTTGGCGGCGGCAAAATGTTGCGATGGAAGAGGGCGGCACGGCCCGTTGCTTTGTCGACCCCTAAAGTAGAGGACTCTTAATTTATATCAATTAGTGAACCGAGTATTTTCGAGACAAACGTAAAAAAAAATACTACGGGATACTAGTATGACTCATCATTTTTACGTGAACATAAGAATCACATTAAACAAAACACATAATTTATGTTCTTAATTCATAATTCGTTTTCACAGCGAAGTGAAAGTACTGTGGCTACGAATATTGAATATTAATAGACATCTACACCGATGACATCGAACTTGAAGTGCCAATGAATTCTCTTTTGTTGTCTATTAATTTTTACAAAATGTTCTCTGATGCTAATGTATGTTACTGATATTGTCAACTGTTTGTTTTTGTTGCAAACACCGTCATCAGTAGTACATAATTTTTTTGTCATTGTGAAAACTTTTAATGATTTAATAAAATGTATTTAAAACTGCCAAATGTATTGACTTTTTGTATAGCAATAACTACAAATTTCTTGATTATTCCAGTAGCGCACACTGTAGTAGTAATGCAGTGCTTCTCAAATCGTGGGGCGGGCGCGGTGCGATGCCAGGTGGGGCGCGTGTGACCCCGGGGAATTTTTATTTATTTATTTTGCCGTACGAGAATAAAGTGTAATTGCACACTAAGTAATTTACAAATTAATTAATTAGGCTTGGGGGGGGGGGCGTGAAATGTTTTCTTCCTTCTAGGTTGGGCGCGGCAGAAAATAACTGAGAAGCACTGTAAAGTCAACAAAGAAAGCATGAGGACAAAAGTGTGTGTGAATGCTTAATGTTATTGTTACAAATGAACTAGAGAATGTAATTCCAGGGAATTACGAGTGCATGAAAAAGCAAACTGTAGTTGTTTGAAGTGGACTTTATACCAAATAGTTGCATTATGATATTGGTAGCTAGGTTGTTAGCAGGATACTTATG
>JAQLOM010154809.1:0-13228 GCA_030068315.1 Chrysichthys thysi
GACTCTCTCGAAACCCTTATAGACTGTTAAAATAGATATCTGAGGACAAGTATAAAAAATATTAAGAAATTCTAATGGCACGCACATATAGTTTAACCTCCCGCAAAATGACTCGGCGGTCTCTTTTAAACACCGGGCCGTCCGAATAATTTTTTTAATAAACGCCCGGGCTACTATTGGAAGATTTACGGTATTTACAAGAAGTCCACAGACATCACGTGAGACCTCAATCTGAAGTAGACATATGCACTGGAAATATATTAAAATATGTTAAAAACAAAAATGTCTGAAGACTGATTTCTTCTTGTTGGATTTATCCGCTACACTCTCATATACTCCGGGCACTGACTGGGGGTATTAGATTGGAACACTGTTGTAAAGAAATGCCTGGCATATTTGTCAACGTCACAGCATGTACAAACTGTATGTTGAAATGACAAATAATGTGTCTCTGTTTAGAGAGCAGTCAGGAAGAGATTTCCTCTGAAATCTCCATGGCAACCTGGTCTCCTAAACCCTGCCTTCGTATAGAAATGGAGACCGAGGACTCTCGGAGCGTAAAAAGAGTCCGAATATCTGGTAAGGCAGTTCTTAATATCCAGCTTTTACCAAACTCAGCATCGGAACTCAACGCAACATACAGTAAAGCAGCCGTTCCAGGACTGTTCACAAGCATCGCATTACATGACATAATTACATTCAAGAAGTATATAATACTTATCATAACTATGTCATGTTTACAGTGATGTACCAGCACAAACACCTGAATATACCTTCTATTTATACTAAAACCTTTTAAAGACCATGTGTTCTGTTAGTTTGTTATTTTTATATACTGGATTAAGCGAAATCATTTCATTATCAGGCCATCTTTTAATGCTACTACAGTATACAGGTCATTGTGAAACACAACAACGCTTAGCTAACCGTAACACTGATCCAGGGATTGGTCAGCCGTATCTTCGTTCTTCAAATGAAGAACCCTGTAAATACAATATCGCGATCCATATAAGATCCTTATCCATTTTGTGAGGGGAACCATGTGAAAGTAACTGCCGTGATCTATGTTGCTGTTTAGGATGGAGGGTGGATGAGGCGATGGCTCGAGTGCTGAGGAAGACGTTACCGGCGCTCAGCAATCTACAGAGCCTGGAGTAAGTACCGGACAAGGGTGTCTGTAAAGTCAGGAACCGATGAGAACATCACAGCACGCATCACACCTTTCACTCGAATGCTCTGGGCACATCCAGCACCAGGGTAATTTGACCACCACACCCACCTACACCCTTTAGCAAGTAGTTATGACATATTGATCTTATACAAATAGCATAGTTGTAGAGGTGAAGTGTGGTTAAATTACAGTACTTCGGGGACAAAAGAGACACGTTGAGCATTCCGAGAGATATGGGCGATTCCGCCGAATGAGTGCCATTTGCCTGTTGTAACTCTTCAAAATGAAACTTAATTTTTCATTCCATGTCAATATAGAATTTAGTAATATACACATTTACCCATTCAAAATGAGTACAGCTCAAGCTCAGGCTGTTATATTTCATATATTGCAACTTGCGGAAGTTGTTGATCACAGTATATTGTTCTGTGCTGTTACCAAAACTCAAATGCCATTTTAAAAGCATGTTGTGGCCAAAAGATCGCTTCCTTGGAAGATTAAATTAAAAGACGCTCTAAGTCCAAAAATGATCTTCAAGAAGTTTATTCAGCTCAATGAAAAAGCTGTACAAAAGGTGTTCCTCTCAATGCCCAATAAAGACACAGAGTGAGGACAATGATTCTCTGAAATTCTCCCAATATATAGGATCTTAGTTTTACCCCAAGACACAACATACACGCCCCAAGACACAACACACACCCCTTCCCACACTTTTCTGTTCGCTATTGTTATCTTTTAACCTTTTCATTATGCCCTCTTCCCAGCCAGTGGCACGCCAGCATTATTTCCATCTCCCTCTGATTTGTTCTTATTGCAATTTAGGCAAATTGCAGGCCTGGTCACTCACGTGCAGGCCTGGTCACTCACGTGCAGGCCTGGTCATTCACGTGGGCTAGGTGTATGTGTGTGCTTAGTGCAACTCTCGGTCCCTTCCAATTCCCCTGGGAATTTTGCTGATTGTACAGTGTGAACGTGTGTTTGTTTTGAGAAAGTCTTGAGTTCTACTCCTCTTCCCATGGGAAGATCACATTGTTTTGGAATATGATGGGGTACCATTGGCTTGGGCTTTATCTAACTCTGCTCTTATCTCGACTGTGTATGAGAATGTGTCTGGTACAGGGTGCAGGTGCGTATGAACGTGTGTCAAAGGTCGGCTGGGCCTCTACACAGACAATTTGAGTGTGTATAAAACATAGGCTCAACTCATGTGCTTCTGAATGTATCTTATGTATGTGTATGAGACTATATCTATATGTAGGGTACATTTTTTTTCTCTTAGAAAAAGTGTTAACATGGAAAAATGTTTAGCTACATGATGATATACTAATATTTATGCCAAAAAAAAATCACTATATTTTGACCAGAGTTGAATTTCTCTAAGTATGCAAATCAGTCATGATTACATCCATTTGAGTAACAGCAATGAGTTTTTAGCATCAAATTAGCAACTGTGTTCAATCTAGCCACTTAGCATTTAGGCTAACAGCTTGAGCACATAGAGCACATTCTTAAAATTTAACTGAATATTTTACTTTTGATATCAACAATACTGTCCTAGAGATAATTTAGGTAACAGGACACAACTCTGAGCTTTACCATCTCTTACACAGCTACAGAGCATCATTAGATTTAAGGGAAAATAAATGAGAGAACTTACTTTTTGGTCTTCCCATGACTTTCCAGAGGATCCAAATGATGTCACTTCCTGTTGAATATGTCATTGGTGGAATGTTCCAAAATTTTTAGAGGGGGGATGTGTTTGGGTAACAGCACTGAGTGAAAATCTGGGGACGTGATTAAAATGTGAATTTTAACCAAAATAAAATGAAGTTTTGGCTTAAGAAATATATATTTTTTAAAAGTGTAGATAGGGCCCCGGCCGTGGTGCGGCGGGCTAGGGCACCATACTACAAATCTGGGGACCCGGGTTCGATTCCGACCTGCAGTCATTTCCCGATCCCTCCCTGTCTCTCTCTCCCACTCACTTCCTGTCAAAATCTCTACTGGCAATGAATAAGAGGAGGTGATAAAAATGCTTCGCATGAATGTTGTAATGGCTAGCAGGCTGGACACTGAGTCCAGGAATCCCAGGTCAAATCTTGGGGCAACCAGCAAGACCGAGTCATGCATACGCTTTCGCAGTTGTCTGTACCCTTTGTGACGTGCACTTTGGCAGTCATCTATTCGAGCAGATTTCAGTACAATGTTCCCTGTAGCCACTCTGTACATGTGCTGATATTACATTTGTCTTATTTCCCTTAAGGATTAATAAAGTGCGATCTTATCTTATCTCACATCATTGCGTAGAAGTTGCATATGAATGATTTTTTTTCTCCCCTTGAGACTGGGTTGAATTTTGTCAGAAAGTCTAATGAATTTATTAATTATGTGGCGTCCCATGCAGGACGCATTAGTCATGACGCATTAGTGAAGCAACCTGTTTATTTTGAACTGGGTTGACGTAAACAGGGAGCTGTAAATTTCACATATGTCACATATTATACTGCGCCGAACGCACATAAAGAAAATAACAACTGAGCACAAACAACAAAATCACAGTGCATTATGTATGATGCTATATCATGCTGTATTTACGCTACATGGTATATTTTACAGGATGTGGCGGATTGGATTGACCGACCCCGTTCTGACCTCCTTGAAGAACACAATTTGTTTGTGCCCAAAGCTCAGGTGAGTAAAGCAGGATGCTGTTTGGGTGCTACAGGTCCCCAGTGAACTCCAGTAAGAAGTTTGAGTATTTTTGCTGGAAGTTCATTCAGCTGACTCTCGCCTCCTTTACTAAGCAATCCTTGACTTCATAAAATACAGCGGTGCCTGCGGTTCATGAACGCCGTGGCCTACGAACAATTTGTTTCACGACCAAAGAGTTTGTCAAAAACCGCCCTGGTTCATGTATAAAATTCGGTCGACAAACAGATTCCTTGACCTCCGGCATCCTAACGCGACGTCACCCCAAGCCCCCGCACACTCAGACAATGCGTACGTATCGGTCTCTAACAGCAGTTAGCGGTGTTCAGGCGCACTCTCAGCGCTTTATAGCCATAAAGTCTAAACAGTAGCCCCCAACCCCCATTCCTCTTTTCCACTCCTTCACGCCCGAACTCCACCTTATAAAGTGTGAACTTTATTTTACATTCCTGTGTGCTGTTTTTTTTTTTTACTTTAGTTAATACGTTTCTTTTATTATTAATGTATTTTTTATACTATGTTATGTTTTTCTTTAAAGTTTTCACTATAAAATTAACTCACAAAAAGTATTATTTGGTAGGCTTGTGAAGGAATTACGGTAATCAAATTTCAGGGCTTTCTTATGGGAAAAATTGCTTTGTTTTGCGTACGAACCGGTTCACAACCACTTTCCTGGAACGGATCGTGTTCGTGAACCACAGGCACCGCTGTACTTACAATATATAATCCATCCTAACAGTATTGGTATGGCAAGGCCAATTTTGGGGTTTTTGCTAAAGACTGGAGACATTCGGGTTTGGAATCAAAGGAAGAATATGATGAATTTCTTTGTTTGGGGGGTTTCTCCCTTCTGTCTTCTGCTCAGAAGTGAAATAGTGCTCTGCAGGGTTATTATCTGGTGACTGACTTGGCCAATCTAAAACCTTCCCATATTTGTCCTTCTGATGGAAGTCCTTTATTGTGTCCTAGTGTGTTTTGGGTCATTGTCATGCCTCATGATGACGTTCCTCCCGATTAGATTGGATGCATTTCTCTGTAAACTGGCAACCAGAGCATTTCTGTAGTCTCCTGAATTCATTCTGCTGCTCCCATCATGAGTTCCATCATCAATAAAGATCAGTGAGAGGGTTCCAGAAGCTGCCATGCAAGCCCAACCCATGACACTACCTCCACCACGCTTGACCCATGAGCTCGTACGTTTTGGATCATGAGTGGATCTTTTTCTTCTGCACACTTTGGCCTTTCCATCGCTTTGGAAGAGGTTCCAAAACTTTTGTGGCTTGTCTCTGGATTTCTTTGTGAAATCTAATCCAGCCTTCTGATTATTATTGCTGATGAGTGGTTTGCATCTTAGGATATGGCCTTTGTATTTCTGCTCTCAAAACCTCCTTTGAATGGGGGTGGACTGTGATACCAGCACCCCTGTCCTGTGGAGTTTGATGCTGATGTCGCTAACTATTCTTTTTTTAGTTTCTCTTTGTCATGGATCCACTCCTGCAGAGTGTGCATGCAACGTACTCTATCTAGCCACACTCAATAACTGCGCATGTATGTGGACCCCCACTGTGTCTGTGTGTATGTGTGAATGAATGTTTTATAATCTTTGTATAGGGATGAATGAATGAATGAATAGGTTTTATGTAGATTTAATAATGTTCAATTTTAGGTTCAAGTAGAAAGGCCCAACCAGGGACAGGAGTTGAGAATTAGCATTAGCTATACACTCTATTTGCGTCACATCAGCTGCAAAATGATTTGTAACTATGTTGATTTGCAATGTCCCTGTTAAATAAACTAATAAATAAATAAAATAAATAAAAAATTTCCCAGGAGGCCACGGGACAAAGCAACATGGCCGACTTCCCACCTTCAGGGTCACCCGAGCTCTGATTGGGCTCAGGTGTGAACTATTACCTGAAACATATATATATAGTGTATATAGACTGTGTCTCGGTACACTGGTTGCGAAGCATTTTTTTATCACCTCGTGTTATTCATTGCCAAGCCAATTCTAATGTCTATGTAAACATTTTCGTTTGACCCATCGCTTGTTTCCTGGTTTAGTGTTTATAGTCTCTGCCCCAGTATTGTTGTACCCCAATCAGAATTAGCCTGCCTGTTTCTGTTCGTGATTTTGGATACTTCTGCTTGAACTCCTAATAAACTCATTGTGGATTTTACTATTGACTCCAGGCTGCGCATGTGTCCGCCCAAACCCCGCCGATCTGACACTCTTCACAGCTCTCACAGTGTTTCTGTCATCGACTGGTGCTGCTTTCCTTGACTGACCTTTTCACTATCTGGTTGTTAGTACACCAGTGGTTTATGTCTTTTTCAGGACATTCCGTCTTATTGTATTGGCTATGCCCCCTGCTTGTGCTCTGGCTCTGGTCAATTTCACCTCATTTCTCAGCTTCACTTCCTTCTTTCATTTGCTTTTCTCCCACACACAGCTCTCTGGTCTTCTTGTTGGTTTATCCAGCAAATTCAGTCTTCACAGGTGAAACCCAAGGCTCGACACAAGACTAGATAACTATTAACTGGTTAAACCGGTCAGTCCAACAAGGCACACCTGGGTAACATGAGACGCCAGAAAAATGGGTGGGTTTAAACCAAAGGTGTCATATTCTAAGCTGTTTAATACATCTAGATGTGAATATCAGGAAATAAAGCTGACGTTTCGGTCCTTTATCTCATATTCATGTTTTGATATCAAACCCACGTGTCTTCGGTGTACAAAAAAAAGCAAAGGAATTGGTTGTTGCCTTTCGGAAAGGACTGGATGTCCGGTGAAACCTTTTACCATCTTTGGTTTCAGACTACAATCTTTTTGCTTTAAGTGTACAAAAATACGTAAATCTCTGAAGAGCTCATTCAGAACAATGTCACGTTTTTAAACTAAACTGGTTACTAGACTTTGTATTTAAGAACATTTATGCAGTGTTAAGTATCTAGGAAAGCACTCATGCACTCAGACTTTAGACAGCCTCTGGTCTTCTGAACAACATGGACAGAGAAAACCTAACGATGAAATGTCTTTAAAACTATAATGTAGTCTATTCTGTCATGTTTACATTGTCATTTTTACACACTCCTCATGTATGACACGTTATAATACTACATGGTTATATGTGGATAATACAGTATGTGGATACTACATATAACTAAATGCTTTATACCTAATGTTCTTGCTGTGTCTGTGGCAGGACGGTTATTTTAGAAGGAACCCCTATTCCAGGCAACAGTTACCATATTCTCATGGGAGAGGAAAGTATGTAAGTGTCATTCTGTCACACTCATCTGCACATACATAATGAAATAAAAATATTTTAAAAAGGGGCCATGGCTCCGTCATGATCACGGTCAGGTCTTCTCAGTGTGAGCTGCTCTGCTTTAAACACATTAGGACTGTATTTCAAGCCTGGTCATTTCCACATCTGCTCTAGTTCCTACAGAGAAAAGCAGTTTGTTTGGTTGGTTTTTGTTTTGTTTTTTGTTTTTTTCAAAACGTCCATATCTACACACACTGACTAATGGGCTGCTTTGGGTAGTACAGAAACTGCTGATCTTCTGAAACTTTCACACACAACTGTCTCTAGAGTTTACTCAGAATGCTGTGGGAAAACAAAACTCACTCATTGAGCGAGCGCCGGTTCTGAGGGTGGAGACGCCTAGTTGATAAGAGAGGTCAGAGGAAAATGGCCAGATTGGTTCAAGCTGGTTCAAACTCATATGAGCACTCTTTACAACAATGGTGAGCTCAAAAGCATCTCAAGATGCACTAAACATCACACCTTGAGGTGGATGTGATTCAACAGCAGAAGACCACATCAGGTTCCACTCCTGTCAGGCAAGAACAGGAATCTGAGGCTGTCATGGGCATGGACTCACTCAGACTGGACACCTGAAGATCATCTGCTCTTTTTCCAGTCTTCAACCGTAAAGTTTGGGTCAGTCTATACTCATGGTCAAGGTTTGATCATGTGTTTTGTGCATGCTGAGATGCTTTTCAGCTTACCACTGTTGTAAAGAGTGATTATTTGAGTTACTATAGACTTCCAGGCAGCTCAAACAAATCTGGTCAGTCTCCTTTGATCTTTCTGGGTCTTTGATCAGGCACGAAACTTACACTTCAACAGCCTTGTAGATCCTTTTCCATCTCCATTGCGAGACATGCTTCCAGAAGGGTTTGGGATGTTTCGGTCATCTATTCCCAAAGGGACGAGATTGGGATGGGGATCTTGAGTGGCAGGGACTTAAATGCTAGTGTGGTGTTTTCTTGTTCTGTGCATCCTTTCGTTTGCTAGGTACGAGGGCAGTCCGCAAGGCCTGCACTCGGGTTTTATATCAGGGTTTTCCTTCTCCTAGGGGAATTGCCAACCGAAGCTAACCCTACCCAGTTACGATTCGAATGCTGGCCATTGGCTCGCAAGGAGCTCATCCGCCCTTTGTCAGGTCTTGTTTTTAATCTTGCTGGGTGGCATACCACCCTCCTCACCAGTACATGTGCAGGACTGATGGGGAGCCGGTTTAGACGCCGACCACCCGTCCGTGCAGCAGGTTGTACTGGGTTACCAGTAGCAGGATTCTTGCCTCACCTGACTTAGTTTATATACTAACTTACTCCGGCATGTCCAAGACCTTCATTGGGCGGAGCACGCCACACACGAGCGGATATACGGAAATCTTTCACCAGTCTCCAAAAAGTTAAGAAAACGCCGACTGCAATTTGCAGGACATTGTCAACAAGCAAGGGTAGAAATGATTTAATCGCTCCTCTTATGGAAACCCACCGGCACAGTTCAATCAAGGAAAATGACATTTCCAGATCTGATTTCTAGGGAGGCAGGGATCGAAAGGGCGGACCTTCAGAATGTACGGCTGAACCGAGAAGTGTGGAGTAGCGTTGTTCGGAATGTCCCGACCCAGTGGGCCGCATGATGATGATGATGATTGATCACTCTCATCAACAAGGTGATTCAGCCTGCAGACCCTTCGCTCACTGATTGATTTTTTTTTTTTGCACCATTCTGTGTAAACTCTAGAGACTGTTGCGTGCGAAAATCTCAGATGGTCAGCTGTTTCTGAAATACACAAACCAGCCCATCTGGCATCAACCACCATGCCATCTTTAAAGTCTTGGAGATCACAGTTTTTCTTCATTGTGATATTTGTTGTGATCAGTAACTGAAGCTCATGACCTGTATGTGCATGATGTTACGCACTGAGCTGCTGCCACATGATTGACTGATGGGATAACGGCAGAAATGAGCAGGTGGACAGCAAGTGAATGTAGGATGACCTCATGCGAAGTGCAAATATATATATATATAATATGAATAAACATCTGCTAAAGTAATTTCTGTTGAGCCAGCATTTGGTTGAAGAAGCTTTGGGGTTTTTTTTTTTTTTGGAAAATTTCATAAAATGGGACAAGGTTTACAATGCTGTGCCTGTCGTCAGGAAAATACAGACTTTTACACCCATGCAAATAGCCACAGTTGGCTTGCGTCCCAATAAAAATAGCCGCATGTCGATGTTAACCAGCAAATTGTACCTTATCTGCTAGGATAACACACCTCTCACTGCGAAACAACCGCATAGGAGACGAGGGAGCCCGTCTGATTGGCTTAGCGCTCTCCAAGAATCTCCTGTCCCTCAACATGGCCTTCAACGCTGTCGGGGATGCAGGTGCTCTTTATCTCGCTCAGGTACTGAAATCTTCATAACGATAACACTCCGGTGCCAATGTTTATAAACTGCAATAGAATAAGATCATGTTAATCTGTTTGTATTTTTAATTAGGAATTGCCAAAGTGGCTGATTAAGACGAATCAATGGGTGACGTCATTAATCCTGCAAGCATTCAGCTGTTAATATCCAGTTGTTTCTCTCCTGGTCTTTTCCAGGGGTTGCGTCTCAATCGGACTTTGTTGTATCTTTCCCTGGCTAACAATCACATAGGTGATGTCGGAGCAGCCCATCTGGCTCAGGTGCATCTTCAAACCTTCTTCGAGTTTTATATTATTAAAAGCATGATTAGGTTAGAATTCTTAATGAATTTATCCCTCCATGTGGATACAGTGAGGTGGGAGATGAACACTAACTGTGTTAAAGCTCACATACAGAGAGCCGAGTAGGAGATCTGGATGTTTTATGATTTGTGGCAATAAAGACTCTGGGGTAGGAGTTGTTCAATAAATAATAGGAAACAGACAGGGATTGGGTGCGTTGCCATTTGAGGAAGGAGACGGAGGTGGGAATTTATACGAAGTTATTTAGGAGGAAGGTGGAACTTTGCAGCAAGGTATTTCACTGCTGCAGTTAATACTCAGTAGGTAGCTTGGTATTAAAAAACCACCATGCACACTAGAGTAGGTGAGGATTTGTTTTCCTACATTCTGACTCTCACGAGGCCTGTCTGTCGTTTTCTCTAGGTGCTTGCCCCATTTGCTCTGACGCATGAAGAAATAGTCGAGAGGAGGAAGCAGATGAAAAGGAAGGACCAACTGGTGACTGTTTGTAGTTTTTAAAATGTCACGCTGAATGCTCAAGTTTACATCCATCTCAGTGATTTTCTCCACCCTATTAGGTGTCTCCAATCAAATCCTTCCTTTTATTCATTGCCTCCTGGCATCCATGTTCCTCCTCCCTCTCTCTCTCTCTCTTATTCCCTCAACCTCACTCCAAATTTAGAGAGCTCAGTTGAGTAGTGAAGAGTCTAAATGTGAGACAGCTCTGTCCATTCCCAGCAGTTCCTCACTGGACAACAAGGTTAAACGTGCCACCAAGAATAAGGTAACTTATTAAGTTCCAGGAAACCTTTGTGATCCATTGGGCTCGGGGCCACCACTGCAGACCGATACGTCGAGCTTAACATTTTTTCTGTTTTTTCAGTTTTTTTTTACCAGTCAGATGGAATTTCCTCCAGGTTCGGTATTGACTTTATTTGTGATGTCACACTCCACAGTAGTGGTTAAATGGCTCGTATGAACGTAGACACTCAGGGCTTTAAGAACTTTTCAAACTACCTACTGAGTGTAAAAGTGCCAGTTATATAGGTTGTTTTGCTCTCAGGGGGCTTTAGATGTGCTTTTCATTTGATCTCTGGACCAGTGTTTTCGTGGGGAGGTGTGTGCTGTTTGCCCACTAGGGGTCTCACACTACTCCCTTTCCCATTCCCATCACCCTGCTCTCCAGCAGCTAAACAGAGCCTCACGATGCTCTACACCAGTGTTTCTCAACCGGGGTGCCGTCTGGCATCCTCAGGGGTGCTGCAGAAACGTGGCTGTGTCATGTTAGTCTGGGGCTGACGGACGAGACGGGAGTTAAATAACTTAAAGTTTATTCACGGAGAGGCAAAACAGGGGGAAACAAAAAGGCATGCACTCACATACAGCGCAGGTCTGCTGAACATAAAACACACAACAAAAACTAAGAAAACTTGGAGCGGATCCTGAAACCCGGAGCGGACGAAAGCGAACCGTGTATAGCAGACAAACAGGGGATGCCACCCGGATAAATACAGGATGACAGACCTGGCTGCCGGAGGCAGCGTCCTTCACTGAAAAGAATAACACAAAACACATAAATGCAAATACGTGACTCTAGACAGAAACCAACACACACAGTGACTAGTATGAGGGTGACCGGACAAAGACTGAGGGTCGTGTAAAGGGGAACAGGTGTGTGTGGCTGCTGATGATGAGGTGCATGAAGCTCGGTGTAACAGGGGAAGGTGAGAGCAAGGGGGAAATCCCGGCCTCAGTAACCCGAGGATCCGGACCGCTGTGTGGCGGGCTGGTCTGGAGCTGACCTGACAGGCTGACCCCGCCTAATAACATGACATTTATATAAATTAATGCAGCATTTTGTAATCTTTATCTTACTTTATCTCACAGTTGTTGCTATCTTTAGAAAATGAATACCCGATATTGTCAAGCAGCGCCGTTGACATACCGTTACCCTTTGCCACAGCATGTTTTTGTGAACTGAGCTTTTCGAGCTTAACTTGCATCAAGAACAAATACAGAGAGCTCCTGAGAGCTGTTGACCAGGAGCTACGTGTCTGTCTGCCTTCCATTGCTGCAAGAATAATGCGTTTGTATGCATCCTCCCAGGCCCAAGTCTCTCACTGAGAGTAAGTCACACTCGTGTGTGTGTGTGTGTGTGTGTGTGTGTGTCTCTCCCGTCTCACAATATTTTAACGCCGCCCCGTTCGCAAATTTTTAGGTCCCCACCAATGTGAAGAGCAAATCTACACGTGTTACACATTTATTTGTCTTCAGAGATGTGTATTCTATTCTAATGATAGTTTACATTTTAAAAAAAAATGTGGGGTGCCTTGAGATTTTTCATTCATGGAAAGGGTGCCGCAACCTAGAGAAGGTTGAGAAACACTGCTCTACACACAAGCCCCTTTCACATCCGAAACCCATTAATACATCAGGTAAAAACAACACAAGATTTTCAATCACGCTCTGTTTTCCATAAAGGCAAAGTAAAGGGTGTTCTGTATTCCCAAATAACTGTTGGGAATAACTGTTGAGAACCTCTGCAAGACGTGTAAAACATGAGATCATGCTGCAAGTTCATATTGTTTGTGAGACATTGGGTACTTAGTTAGCACTTTCGGCACAAGCAGCCTACACTTCTTTTATTTCTGTGCCATTCTGATTTCCAGCCACATTTGCTGATGATTTCTTCCCTTGTTGTTTTGAATTTGCCACCGGTCACTATACAGTGAGGCAGTATGAGTGGGTGGATTACGTATAAAGAACTTATGTAGGTGTCAGACATTCTGTTGTGATCTCACCGCATCATCATTTATGTCATCGCCAGCAACATCAAAATCATGGTCGGTCTCAACATGTTATCCGTCGTTCGATTTTTCCAGTTTCCACTGAATGTGTGGCACAAGATTATTGTAAATGTTGGGAGGTTGTCAGAGGATCGATTAACATTTTGACAGCATAATAGAGAAAAATAAATGGTTTTCAGTTTGAGTTGGGTAAGAAAAACTCAGCAGTGTCCTGACTAATCTTATAACAGACTTGCAGCAGTATAACCTGAATTCCAGAAAAGTTGGGACGTTCATAAAATTTGAATAAAATGAAAACTAAAAAACTTTCAAATCACATGAGCCAATATTTTATTCCCAACAGAACATAGATAACATAACAAATGTTTAAACTGGGAAATGTTACAATTTTATGCACAAAATGAGCTCATTTCAAATGTGATGTTTGCTACAGGTCTCAAAACAGTTGTTACAGGGGCATGTTTCCCATGGTGTAGCATCTCCTCTTCTTTTCCAAACAGTTTGAAGACGTCTGGGCATCGAGGTTA
>JAQLOM010154815.1:0-13226 GCA_030068315.1 Chrysichthys thysi
TTACAGTGTTGTGGTTACGGAGTGGTTATAGTTACAGTGTTGTGGTTACAGCGTCGATGTGATTATAGCATTGTTTTGGTTACGGAGTGGTTATAGTTACAGTGTTGTGGTTATGGAGTGGTTATAGTTACAGTGTTGTGGTTACAGCGTTGATGTGATTACAGCATTGTTTCAGTTGTGGAGTGGTTATAGTTACAGCGTCGATGTGATTACAGCGTCGATGTGATTACAGCGTTGTTTCAGTTATGGAGTGGTTATAGTTACAGTGTTGTTGTGGTTATAGTTACAGTGTTGTTGTGCTTACAGCGTTGATGTGATTACAGCGTTGTTTCGGTTACGGAGTGGTTATAGTTACAATGTTGTTGTGGTTACAGCGTTGATATGAGTACAACATTTTCTCAGTTATGGAGTGGTTATTGTTACAGTGTTGTTGTGGTTATAGTTACAGTGTTGTTGTGCTTACAGCGTCGATGTGATTACATTGTTGTTTTGGTTATGGAGTGGTCATAATTACAATGTTGTTGTGGTTACAGTGTCAATGTGATTACAGCGTTGTTTCAGTTATGGAGTTATTATAGTTACAGTGTTGTTGTGCTTACAGCATCGATGTGATTACAGCGTTGTTGTAGTTATGGAGTGGTTATAGTTACAGTGTTGTGCTTACAGCGTCGATGTGATTACAGTGTTGTTTTGTTTATGGAGTGGTCATAGTCACAGTGTTGTGATTATGGAGTGGTTATAGTTACAGTGTTGTTGTGGTTACAGTGTCAATGTGATTACAGCGTTGTTTCAGTTATGGAGTGGTTATAGTTACAGTGTTGTGCTTACAGCATCGATGTGATTACAGCGTTGTTGTGGTTATGGAGTGGTTATAGTTACAGTGTTGTTGTGCTTACAGCGTCGATGTGATTACAGTGTTGTTTTGGTTATGGAGTGGTCATAGTTACAGTGTTGTGGTTATGGAGTGGTTATAGTTACAGTGTTGTTGTGGTTACAGCGTCGATGTGATCACAGCGTTGTTTCGGTTATGGAGTGGTTATAGTTACAGTGTTACAGCGTCGATGTGATTACAGCGTTGTTTTGGTTATGGAGTGGTTATAGTTACAGCGTTGTTATGGTTATGGTCGTTGTTTCGGTTACAGAGTGTTTATAGTTACTGTGTTGTTATGGTTACAGTGTTATTTAACCCTTTCGGTGCTGAAAATTTTTTTTACTTTGCCCTTAATGCTGAATATTTTGTGTGTAAATTCGGGCCGTCACTTTGAATTTGTACCAGTAGAAACCGTTGAGGTGGTGTTATCTTTACATGATGCGGCAGAACGAGTAGAAGTTTGATGAGTTTTCCCCTTGTAGACGGCCCCGCAGTGTCAGTTTCAAGATCTCTAGAAGCCCTTGCAGTTTCAGTTTCACCCTCGTTATCCATCTCCGCATCATCAAAATCATCGTCAGACAGATCAGATAGATAATCTAGGACTAATTTCAGAACCTCTTTCTCACTACACTTTCCTTTCCACGGCATTTTTACTGCATATTGTAATATAGCTTGTTAACAATGTGCTCCAGATGGTTCTCTGACACACAACAAGAACAGTATATTATGAAAAATTACCACGAGTGTCACTGCCTAGTGAGTCCAATTGAACTATTTATTTTGGAAAGGGTTAAATTGTAATGTTATAGTTACAGCATTTTTTAGTTACAGTGTTGTTTTAATTACAGTATTATTGTGGTTCCAGTGTTCTTATGGTTCGTTGTTTTGGTAGGAGCACAATTACAGTGCTAATATAGTTGCAGTTTTGTTATAGTTACAACCGTGTTATAGTTACAGAAATGTTATGGTTACAGTATTGTTATGGTTATATTGTTGTTCAGGTTACATCACTGTTATGGTTACATTGTTCTTATAGTTACATAGTTGTTATGGTTACATTGTAGTTAAGGTTACAACATTGTTATGGCTACATTGTTTTACTTACAGTGTTGTTATGGTAACAGTGTTGTTTTGATTGCACTGTTATAGTTACAGCATTTTGATGGTTTCAGCATTGTTATGATTAGCACATTGTAACGGTTACAGCATTGTCATAGTTACACTGTTGTTATGGTTACAGTGTTGTTATAGTTACGTCACTGTTATGGATTCAGTGTTGTCATGGTTACAGCGTTCACGTTGCGCAAGCTGCTTCAATTTCTATCAGCACAAACAGCCTTCTGGTCAGGGGTTTTTTCTTTTTTCTTTTTCATTTTAAATGTTCAAGGTCAAAGTCAATTTTTCTGCTCATCATCTCTGAGCTGCAAAACAAATGCATTTTTTATGGGAACGGCGAGAAATAATGTGGCAGCTCTGGGCAACACAGAGGCCACCGCACCAGGATCCTGAAGATTTCTGACTCACACGTTCTGCGCTAGGACACACTGAGTAACCCAATCTGACAATGCAACAGCTAAGAAGAAGTGTGAAAAAGTGTGTGTGTGTGTGTGTGTGTGTCTGTAATATGTTTGTGTGGGAAGATTCAGCAGGTTTGTCCCAGTGTGAGGATTTATCTTGTCTGTGTATCAACAAGCATGCACATGTGAGGGTGTTTGTCACAGTGCACGTGAGAATGCACATTTGTGTTCCTGCACGTGTGTGTGACTCAGAACCATGACAAAGTGCGGCAGTGGCTTGCATTTTTGGAAGGTCCGCTGGGAGGAAACTGGGAAAAAATTTGATTTTTTGCGCTGGATCATGGGGAACATTGATTTCTGCCCCGTGCTTCCCACGGTTTCCCGTGCGTGTGTGTGTGTGTGTGTGTGTGTGTGTGTGTGTGTGTGTGTGTGTGTGTGTGTGTGTGGTGAGTCAGAGCCAGTTCTCTCCACAGCTGAGAGAACAGCATGTAAAATCAGGCCTGTTCAGCATCGCTCGCATTACTGACCCACATCTTATGTTACACACTGATCTTATTCACAACACACCCAAACACCTCTTCCAACACAAACACTATCTCTCTCTCTCTCCCTCTCTCTGACACACACACACACACACACGCACACACACTCTAACACAGTAAAAAAAAACACATCTCATCAGAACAGTTGAACAGTTTACCCAAGGCTTCTAAGAAGTAGCTTGAAAGCGCACATCCTGACCATGTCTTACAGTGCACAAGAGTTGACCTTTGACCTTACACATGCATCACATTTAAATCTTAAAGTCCCAGTAAATGCAAGTGTACTATGATCAGCTGTGTACACTGTGTATTATGGCTGTCACAGTTTTAAGACTGCTTTGGAATGTAATACTTTAATACTTTTCAGTAAAATAGGACACAGTAAGTGAAGATAATCACATATGAAGACATAGCGCAGACTAAATGCTCAATGCATTAGCGTTTTTCGTCTACTGTTATACTTCCTAGATATTTAGGGTAATTTTAGATTTGTAAGTGACCTGTGACTGACACACAAATCTCACACATTTATCTTCTAGCGTTTAATCCTAGTCAGGGTCGCAGGGGGTAGCTGGAGCCAATCCCAATGGACTTTGAGCGAGAGGCGGGGTTACACCCTGGGCAGGTCACCAATCCATCGCAGGGCGACACACAGAGACGGACAACCACTCACACTCACATTCACACCTACGGCCAATTTAGAGTAGCCAATTAGCCTAATCTCCTCTGTACATGTCTTTGGACTGTGGGAGGAAACCGGAGAACCCGGAGGAAACCCATACGGACACGGGGAGAACATGCAAACTCCACACAGACAGGCACCCAGGTCGACCCCGGGGCTCGAACCCAGGACCTTCTCGCTGTGAGGCGACAGTAATAACCACCACCGTGCCGCCCAACACACAAATCTGTCATATTTAATTTGTTTTTGTTTTTAATTCAAGTCCCTCATACGTACAGTTAGGCAGAATCTAAAAATCACTATAATAGTGCACTACATGCCCGCCTTTTGCGATTTAGTGAATCTTTTTAGAATGAATGGTTTAGTTTTTGGACATTTTAAAAACCTTCTTCAATACTGACATGTTATATTTACACACAGTTTTACAATTGATTTCAATAATGATTCCTTTTCCCTTATATATGCACTACATAGGGTAGAATATAACCTATATAGTGCACTAAACATCCACCATTTAAGATTTGGCCCCAGAAAAACATGTGTGCTAAAAGTGTCTTTCGGGAATGAATTATTAATAGCTTTTTGGCAATTTGCTATTTATGTTTTCCAATTTTAATTATTTTCCTTATTTACTCAAGACACACAAAAGGTCATTTAGCCAGAAACTCTACTTCGTATTTAAACTCATGTTAAAAAGTACATCATGCGATCTTGTCGGATTTCTTCATGGATCTTTAGCCATGTTTTCACGATTCAAGCAATAAAAGTCGACCGGGAAGCCCTAATACATATCCTGTCTCATGCTGTAATACTGCACGGTCATAATTCATTACTGCGTCGATTAATTTCATTCCTGGTGATGACGAACTCTGCTGTTGTTTCAATTCTTGCTCGACTAGAGCACATTTATCTTAATCAGGGCTATTTTTAGAAGCATTGCTTTACTGAGGTATTAGAAATGAATTCAATTAGGGATCTCGATACTCCACGACCGGAGTCATATTATTGTGGTAAGTCAAAAAGACAATGAGCTTATCCTCATTGAAGTTCTCTCCACTGTCAACTTGTGGTTCTGCTGTTTCACTCCTCTGTTATTCTTTTCCATTCACCCCCTTTCCCCAAACTCCACCCCCTTTTCACAAAAGACCAAATCCACCAAGCTTACCGACGTGATGCAAGGCGACGAACCGGAGCCACCAAAGAAGAAAAAAGACAGGAAGGGCAAAAAGAACAAAAAGAAGAAGGACCGTTCGAAGAAAGGGGGAAAGAAGGAGTCCCGGAAGAAGAGGAAACAGTCGGAAGCTCTTGAGGAGGGATTTCTTGAGGTGTCCACTCTTCAGTTTGAGTATCTCGCACCTGATATAACTCCTTCTGTACCAAATCCCACCACGGCTGCGACGACTCCAAGTGCGACCACTGAGGAGATCGATTCCATTCCCGAGATGCCCACGCACGAGCCTGACACACTGATCCCTACGTCACCCGAAGACGTCCCTGTATCACTCACTGCATTGCCCCAGTCTACTCAGGCTGAGGTGGAGGTAGATCGTAAACACTGCCCTTCCTGCCCCGTCCTCCTCCCTTCCTCTTCATCACTCGCTGACCTTAACACCTCCTAACCACAGACTCCTAACTCCCCCCCACCACCATCACCACCCTCACTAGCCACCCTCCAGTTCCATCACTAACCCCACAGTCGGAAGACACGGCGATACTCAACAGGAAGCATGCACTAAACGCCCTGTTATGTAATTACAGATCATTTCAAATGAACCTGGACTCAATTCAGATATAATACACACTTTCGACTCACTTTCAGGATGTTTGCAACATAATAGTACAACTAGTGACGAATATAGAGGACTAATAGCAGAAAAATAGTCAACGAGAGAGGTGAGAGGAGAATGGCCGGACTGGTGTGAGTGGCCAGGAAGGTTATAAAAACTGAAATAACCACTTTTTACAACCATGGCCAGCAGAAAAGCATCTCAGAATCCACATTTTGTGGAATCGTGAGGCCAAGAAAAGGAATCCGAGGCTACACTGGGCTCGGACTCACCCAGACTTGATAGTTGAAGTTTGGAAAAAGACCAGGCGACGTTCTTGGGTGACGGGAGTGGAACCTGATGTGGTTTTCTGCTGTTGTATCTCATTCACCTCAAGGTCATGCGTGTTTTGCATTCCGAGATGGTTTTTCTGCTCACCGCGGTTGTAAAGAGTGGATATCTAAGTTATCACAGCCTTCCTGCTAGGTCGAACCAATTTGCCTCTTTCCAATTTTCCTTCATTGTTTTTTGTTTTGCGCACCACTCTGTGTAAACCCCAGCGGCTGCTGTGTTTGAAAATCCCAGGAGATCATGCGTTTCTGAAACACTCAAACCAGTCTTTACCCAACAATCAAACCGTTATTAACCCACTAACTGCCAAATTTTTCTTCTGAACATTTTCATGTGTTTCTATTCATTTACATCCAAATAGTAACAAAAACAAATACTTTCAAGAAATATACCTGTTAATATTTCTGAAATTTCAATTTGTAGTCAAAGTCCCAAATGACGATCATGAGGACATGCAATCTATTTTTTATGCCATTCATTATATGATCCCCAAATTGGGGACCACGGAAGCTAATGGGTTAAAGTCATTGGGGATCACATCACACCTCCTGATGTTTTATTTGAACCTGAATAGATAAATATAGTATATTGTGATACAGTAATCCCCCGCTATATCGCGGTTCACATTTCGCGTCCCCGGCGATTAACGGAATTTTATTTAGAATTTATCCAATTTTTTTGGCGAATTATAAACATTAAATTTAATTGAATAAAATATTAATAATATATAAAAATGCAATACAATTTCTGTCATGTTTACACAAGAGACAAAGAGCACATAGCGTTGTTTGCGAAAACGCGGTGAGGGGATACTGAAAAAAAAATATGGCTGGAGGAACGAGTCTGGCCAATCGGAATGCCCTATACATTTAACCTTGGTTGTGATTGGTTGCTGGCTATGATGCGTACAGTTGGAAGAAAATGGATAGAAGATCCATATAGAAAAAAGGCTAGGCCAGTGTATTACATACACACAGTACCTAAAATATAAGTCCAGGCTACGCTAGTTTAGTATACAGTAACTTACAGTACTCGCTATAAATGTCATGTTTCTACAAATTCGACACAAAATTCACCTCGCTATATGCTCGCAAATGTTTTCTTTATGTGTTTAATTGTGTCTAGAACGTGTTTAAAGAGTGTGGGAGGATCATTTATGGTTTAAACTATTTGAAAAAAAATGCATTTAGGGATGGTGTCCGTGTATCGCGGATTTTTAATCTTTCGCAGAAAGTTGTGGAATGTAACCTCCGCGGAAGACGAGGGATTACTGTATTAAGTTAACAGAAACAGGTAACCGTAGTAGCTATTAAGGACAACTCGCGATTCCCAAATCACAACTATTTAACCAAAACTATCCTGAAAGTGAACATATGATCATCCATACGAAGTATGAATGACGTGGTCAAGCTTCTTATTAACCTGAGTATCCCTGGGTTTGGAAGTAGTGAGTAGCTTGTAGATGTAGTACAGTAGGGTAGATGGAGTGTAGTATTGGAGACTAGATATTAGGACTGGATTATGCCTCATCTTCACCTGTATGTGCAGATGAACATAATGTATTGCTTTTTTTTTGTGTCATGTTGGGCTCTGAAAAATGTTTTTCTCAAACTAGAAAGCCATCATTATGCTCCATTGGCCTGTTATACTCTAGCAGGCCATTATATTCCTCATATAACAGAGGATGCTAATACATTTTCCATAAGGCAGAGCTAATCCACACCCAGGGACTTGCAATAGTAATAGTAATAATAATAATAATAATAATAATAATAGCTTTACAGTTGTCCCCCGCGATACTGCATTTCACCTCTCGCGGGTTCAGTGCATCGCGGTTGTTCTAATTCTGAATCGCGGACTTTTTTTAATTTCGCGTGACTCTGGAATATAAAAAATATTTTAAAACATCTTAATTCAAACATATTACAAGAATATTAAATCAAAATAAAATACAGTATGAATTTCATCAGCGGATGAATATACAGTGAAAACGCAGTGTACGTCACTTCCGCTTATCAGGCAGACCAGTCAGGTGACCACGAGGGAGCGCTAGGATTGGCTAGGACGGCTATAAACAGGAAGTCAACTCACCTACCTGGGCATATAGTACCCATGTAGAATTTTATATGTTGTTAAAATGACGTATGTTTAAGAGTGTAGAAAGTATTTAAGAGCATAGGAAGTGTTTATAAGAGAGTGGGAAAGGTTAATAAGAGAGTGGAAATGGTTTATAAAGCCTTAAAATGTATATAAATAATAAAATTAGTATAAGGTAGCCACTTCGTGGATTTGACCTTTCGGGGGGGCTGTGCGCGCCGGAACGTGACCTCCATGACAGGCGGGGGTTGACTCTATTTCATATCTTTAACAAAGAAAAATATCTAATTATTAATATAATTAATATCATTTTTTAAGGAGACTTTTATTGAACATTTTTGGAAGGAGTCTCCAGTGTTAGCGCTTTGTAGCGGTGGTAAAGTTGCAGGTTTCCTGTCGCGGAAAGATCTTTAGGATGATGACAAGCTGCGTTTTGTTAGTCTTAACGTACAGACGACGTGCACTGCTGATTCTAGCTGTTATAACCTAAAGGATAAAGGAATTAGCTAACATTACATGTAACTATAAACTATAAACAGATATAAAAATGTGTCATACTCTAATCCCTAAAACATTTATTAGTTGGTAAGTTGGCGTAATGGCAGTTACTCCGCTTCTTTACGGCACTCTGTCATGGGTAAGATATTACATTTTTTTATTCTTTGCTTATCATGCTGCTGGATATGAAGCATGATACCCCACTGACCTCACATCCTATTAACGAACCACGTTACGCAATAACCACCACTCAGCTACTTTATTACCTCACACCTGATGCTGGTTTTGTAACCGCACTGTATTTATAACCCAGTTACATCACTAATAAGCCCCATTTCACAGCGTTGCTGCACTGATCCAACCGGGCTAAAGTTGACTTCAGCACTACGCAACATCTCCATGCTGTGCTTTTTCCGACTCTTTCTGTTTTTTGCGTACAGGAGGAAAAGCCGATAAAAATGCCCGAGTTCGAGGAAGACACTGAGGATAGCCCGTACCACGACCTCTCAGTCTCCACGGTAACAGTGAGCACCAACATCAGCGACTATGAGGTATGAGCTGAAGTGCAGTGCAGAACATCTGAGAGCTTCGCTGGACTGCTGGTTGATATGGTATCCATGCTGATGTTGTGCATTTTGCAGGTCTTTCAGTATGAGGACTTTAGAAATAGCAGTGAGAGCTTGGAGGAGTACGAGGAGTACGAGACCTACGAGGATCGCTACGGCCCGGCGACAAGAGAGGGAGCGGGGACCTGGCGCGAACAGGTGGGACGAACTAGAGTCTCAGGGCAGAATCTAGTGAATGCAAACTATTGAGGAAGGAAAGATGTTTATAGGAATGCTTTCTTGTTCTTGAGAGCCACAACAGGAAAGCGTAAGCTGTATTGTTGGGTGATCATAAAGTGGCCATCAGGGGCAAAACTGACCGTGTACTCTCTCTCTCTCCTGTCAGTCACAGTGACACTAGCCAATCATGGGCCTTTCCAAGCTTATGGCTGAAGGAAGCTAATATTTTTCACTGAATGATCTTACTTGCTGTACAGTGGACCCTCAGTAGGTCCGAGACTCTGTTTGTGACCCAAATCAGTGTTTCCCGTTGAAATGAATGTAAATCCAATGAATGTGTTTCAGCCCTCAAAACATGTTTTTAAAGTGTATTATGGGTTTTATGTGTGGCAATAAAACAGAATAAAATAAAAATAACCTTAATTATAGAAAAATAAAACCAAATTAAATAAACATATAATTTTAATACATGTTCCCTTTGCGGGGGATACGCAGCTGCTGGCGTAGGTGGACGGTGACGGAGGGATATGGTGGCGCTTCTCATGTTTTGCAGTAGACTTAGGCTTCTTACTGTCACTACCATTTCCACTTTCTTGAGAGCCATAATGAAGCTTATAGAGCAAAAATGCAGTTTTTTTCAAGCTTTTTAAGCACAGAAAAAAAAAAATCAAAGTTTGAACAATCCTTAATTATACAAAAACTTACTGCAAACAACCAAGAAAACGAACCTTGCATGAGTCGAATTCTGGCATTAAGGAAATGAGGAGGAAGATGGGCGGGGAGGAGGTTACTGTACAGCCAATGAACGCACGTCTGAGCGAAACAGAAAATGGGAAAATATTGATGCGTACGAAGCGGAAGGGGAAAATGGCCGGGGCTGTGTTTGTTCGGCACCCGATTATGTGGTCGTGACCAGATGCAAAATTTGGGCGAATTCTTTGGTCGGGAACCGATTTGTTCGTGTTCGGAGGCGTTCGTGACCGGAGGTTCTACTATATAATGTTTTAAAGGAAGATATGATAATTCTTGCATGAAAATAAGATATTTGTGTTTGTTTCAGGACTTATCTCAGTGTGTTTGTTTGTTGCTAAAGTTCATGATGGGACGATAATGGAAAATACTCATTTCTGAGTGTTATGGATGACTGGTGTGTGTTAAGAAGTAGTTCAGGAGTACTTAATCAAGACTTGATGCTCCTGAACTTATGTAAGCAAATTGCAATGAAACCGTGATGACACCAATCACAAAACAGAGGGCACTGGGGGCAGGATGGCGGCATGGGGCAGTCGGACACACGCAAAACAAATGGTGAATATGTAGAAAGCAAAGAAGGAATCCCGGAGATCCTGCCTCGGACGCATTTTTTATGCCTCATAAAGAGGACGTGTCCGAGAAAAAGGATGTGTGGCCACGCTAATTATAAACAAACAAACACAGAAAGGATTTGAACTCTAATTTTAATTAGTTATGCTGTTCAGTTAATGTTTGTGTATTTATATACTCATTCATTCACACATACATTCATTCATACATACATACATATATACATACAGATAGTCCTCAAGTTATGATGGAGATGCATTCTGCCACACCCATCATAAGTCAAAAATATCGCATATCGAACCACTGTGTTGAGCCACCCAGGAGCCTTTTCCTGTAGAAGACCACACACACTCACTGAAGACTTCATTTAAATCACATTTCTGTCAAAGGAGAAAGATTGTCAGAGACGCCCGTACCTGGTGGAGGCAGCAGCACTGTGTCTCTGAGCTCCATCCAGTCCCGACACCACGCTACACAAATATTGAGCTCCGGCTACAGACAGCCACCGCTGAAGCTGTTCTATTAATAATCACAAAAAAACCCACGTTAATGCACTGTACAGTACACCGATACACAAGGTAACTCCGTGAGTTGCAGGAGAGAGTGAGGCATCGTGCGAGATGAGTGATCCGGGCGTTGTCTGCGTACTTCCGGGTGTTGGTCGTGTACTTCCAGGTGTCGTCTGATGCCTCACTCTCATACGCTATTTTCTAAATATTTTACAATTTTTAGCAGATCACAATCATCATCATAACTTATGATAACTTTTTTTTTTTAACGAAAAATCATAAGTTGGGTCATCATAACTTGGGGAGCACCTGTACATACCTAGCTCTGGCTCCTTCGCTTTGGATAACAGGGAATTTTATTGGCAGTTTTCTCAGACGTCTTTATAAGCTTTCTCTCTGTGTCTCTCTCTCTCTCTGTCTCTCTCTCTCTCTCTCTCTCTCTCTCTCTCTCTCTCTCTCTCTCTCTCTCTCTCTCTCTCTCTCTCTCTCTCTCTCAGGAAAGACACGGTTTAGAGAAAGGCCAGAAAGGAGAACAAGCCATCATTGAACCGGTGAGAGTGAAATACTAAGCAATGATACATGATTTCTGTTGATCTGATTGTAGTTTAAGCATTTTATTTGTTTCCTGTCCATCAGGGCACTATAATTGAGGGACCTCTAGGACTACCAGGACCCGCTGTAAGAGTTACTTCAGTTTATCACTGTTTAACAAAATAACCTACAGTCACAGGCTGCATGAGGAAGTCTGATAAATCCAGTCCGCTTCATAAGTGTGTGTGTGTGTGTGTGTGTGTGTGTGTGTGTGTGTGTGTGTGTGTGTGTGTGTGTTTGTTTAACAGGGTCTTCCAGGCTTTCCGGGAGCAACAGGCCCCCCAGGACCACCTGGAGACCCGGGTGATGTGGTGAGTAACCTTCAGAAATTCAGATTTCAGTCTCAGTTGAGACGAACATGAGAACGATGAGAAAGTTATGAAGAAGTAGCCCACACCTATATTGAGCCAAGACTTTGATTGTGTGTGTGTGTGTGTGTGTGTGTGTGTGTGTGCATGCCCATGCTGAGTCACTGACTCATTTCCCACACCCCCGTGCTGATTCAACCAGAATAAAGGTCACAGTATGAAATAAAACTGTGAAAGAAAAAAAAAGGAAAAGAAATAGTCAGGCATTAAAAAACACAAACACACAACAAGAAGATTCAATTATGCGCTATGAATTAAAGCTAATTTTGAAAAAAATAACAAAATGAATTTCAAGTAGATTTAAACGGATTATCATTTCTTGCCTTTTAATAATAATTTTACTATTTAAAAAAAATCCCTACAAGCAAAAAGCTCTTATAAGCCCATGATTAAGACCCCAAAGCTACTCATTACGAATCGTAAAGATGATTTATTTATCTGTTTATCTATCCTTTCATTCATTCATCTGTGAAATAAAGTGTCTTTCTAACTCCCAAGAAAGCTTTAGGTAGTGCGTAACCATGGTAATACCCACCCACCCACACACACACACACCCCACACACACAATAAATTATTTGCTCAGTTACAACCCCAAAAGACACTGCTGTTCAAACTCAGTGCAAGAATTTGCTGCAATATCTTTGCAAAATTTCTATATAAAATCCCAGATTAAATAAACGAGTGTTCGGCCAGACTCTAATGATTGTTGCAGCTTTCTTAAATTCACAACATACCTTATTAAGCAATAATTCTAAAAATTGTTATTGAAAAGTATTTGAAAATAATAATAAAAAGAAAAATGTTGTGAAATTATTGAAAAGAACATTTACGTACGGAAGAGTCAGCGAAGAAATGCGCTTTCGTGAATAATTGGTACAAATCCACAACAACAGACACGAGCGATATACAGTTGGATTTGCTGTGAAAAAGCAAATTAAGCCTGAAACCATATAAACTATTCTATAAAATACTTGGAGTTATGAATTTGCACGCGTGAGACTAAAATGAAAACAGACCTGACTTCGAATTGTGGTTAAAACCACGCTTAAATAAACAGTTCTGCCTAAATCGGTCTAAAGATTGTGCTCTAGGAACGTCCAAGGAGGAAAATTCATGCTCTTATACTCAAGAACAAAACACAGGAACGATTTGGGTCGAAATAATGCTCAGCCTTTTATTTTCTAAGTCACTGGAATTCGTTTTAGCTTTAGCAAAGATGTGAAGGAGCCGGGAACACGTCTTATGCTCCTGTTTGTGGATGTGTATCCGGGGTTCTACGTGTGTGTGTGTGTGTGTGTGTGTGTGTGTGTGTGTGTGTGTGTGTG
>JAQLOM010154882.1:0-13215 GCA_030068315.1 Chrysichthys thysi
TTATTTGGATTTTTACAACATTATTGTTGAAATACACAGTCCTGAAAAAGGGGCGTTTCTTTTTTTGCTGAGTGTGTGTATATATATATATATAATGTCATATAACCTGGTTGCGTAATGACGAAGCGGAGACCCCCAAGTGTATTGGTCATGTTGTAGCTTTTTTTTTTTAGCTTTTCAGCTCAAAATTAAACAAACAGAGATGCACAACTCCAAACATGCTTCTCGGTCATCTCTTGTCCACCGCTCACTTTGGAGTATAAAAAGACAGGATTAATGATCCCCAGGTGCACTTACTCACAACTCCCCATTTCTGACTTTGCTCCCCCATCAGCAGGCAGCGCTCGACCATGTCCCTGCTGCCACATACCCCCACCACCTGACTCAGGCCAGGGAGCTGTACGGCCTGCAGCCAATTCCCTCCCTGCCAGGACAGAAAGTCCGCCATAACCATCTGCGCCCCTGGCCTGTGGACCACCTTGAACTTAAATGGCTGAAGAGCCAGATACCAATGGGTGATTCTGTACCTTGTCATCCTTCATGTGTTAGAGGCACTGGAGTGTTGTGTGGGCCGAACAGAGGGTGAGTGAGGTAGTAGCAAAGGGTATGGACGACCCACTTGATGGCTAGGCACTCTTTTTTGACTGATGTACAGCATGGGGCAGTCCTGTCCCCAACCTCCTGGGACAAAATGGTCCCCGCTCCTCTGTCCGATGCGTCCATCTGCAAAATAAAAGGGAGAGTAAAATCAGGAGAATGCAAAAGCGGTCCGCCGCACAGAGCCGCGTTTACTTGAGCAAACACCCGTTGGAACTTCTCCGTCCACTGGACTGGTTCTGAGGCCTCCGTAATAGTGAGGTCAGTCACAGGGCTGGTGACATCCAAAAAGTTAGGCACAAACCCACGGTAATAGCCAGCCAGCCCTAGGAACTGCCGCACCCCCTTCTTGGTCTTGGGCCTCGGGTAGGCTGCGATCACTGCAATCTTATCAGTTTGGGGATGCACCTGCCCATGACCCAAGTGGAACCCCAGATACCATACCTCCACCCATCCAATCGCACACTTCCACGGGTTAGCTGTGAGTCTTGCGTGCCTCAGCGACTCCAGGACCGCCCTCAGGTGCTTTAGGGGCCGCGGCCAGTCATTACTAGAGCTGATTATGCCATCCAAGTAGGCCGTGGCATAGGCACCGTGAGGGCAGAGGACTCTATCCATGAGCCACTGAAATGTCGCTGGGGCCCCAAACAAGCTGAATGGAAGTGTAACAAATTGGTGCAAGCCGAATGGAGTGAAGAAGGCTGTTTTTCACAGGATAAAGGTGTCAAGGGTATCTGCCAGTATCCCTTAGTCAGATCCAGTGTTGAGTAAAAGCGAGTGGCACCTAACCGATCGAGCAACTCGTCAATGCATGGCATCGGATAGGCATCGAACTACAACACAGCGTTAATGCTCCTAAATTCCACACAGGCCTGGACTGTCCCCTCAGGCTTGGGAACCAAAATCACCAGGCTGCTTCAGTCACTGTGGGACTCCTCGATTATGCCCATCTCCAGCATGGCCTGAAACGCATCCCGAACTAACTTTTTCTTATGTTCCACGAAGTGATAAGGGTGCGTGCGCACTATTATGCCCAGGGAGGTCTCTATATGGTGCTCTACCAGGTGTGTGTGGCCGGAAAGGGGTGAGAACACATCTGAGAATTCTCCTTGCAACCGGTCAACCTGTGCAAGCTGTGAAGGTGAGAGGTGATCTCTACAGGGGACTGGGGTGTGATGTGAGGTGGGTTTTCAACTCACCTCCGGTCCCAACTCCACCCTCTCTGGAACCACCATCGCTAGCCCCAAAGGTACCTCCTCAACCCAGCGCTGTAGGAGGTTGAGGTGGTAAATTTGTCATGCTCCGCCCCATCCATCCATTTCACCTTGTAGTCGAGCTCCCCAACCCGCCATGTGACCTCAAAGCATCCTTGCCACTTGGCGAGTAATTTTGAGTGTGAAGTGGGCAGTAACACAAGGACCTTATCTCCCACTACAAATTCCCTAAGGTGTGCGCCCCTGTTGGACAGCCAAGCTTGCCACTCCTGGGCTTGCCGCAAATTCTCATGTTAATCATGAGAGCATGTGGAGCTTTGCGTGCAAGTCCAGGACGTATTGGATTTTGTTTTTGCTTGAAATCGGTCCCTCCTCCCAATTTTCATGCAAAACATCTAGGACGCCATGGGGCTTTTGCCAAAACAGGAGTTCAAATGGGGAAAAACCCATGGAGTCTTGGGGGATCTTGCATACTGTGAACAACAGGGTCTTGAGCCATTGATCCCAGTTCCTTGTGACTTCCCCTACGAACTTATGAATTAAGATTTTAGTGTCTGTTTAAACCGTTCAACCAGCACATCGGTTTGGTGATGGTACAGACTGGTCCGAATCGAATCTAATCCCCAGCAAATTGTAGAATTTGCGGAGCATTTGTGACATAAAGGTCATGCCCTGGTCAGTCAAGATCTCTTTCAGGATCCCCACCGGGAGATAATTTTAAAGAACACCTCTGCAATACTACATGTGTAGATGTTGCAGAATGGCATTGCTTCAAGGTATCGCATTGTGTAGTCCACCAGATCCAAGACAAAGTGATACCCCCATGTGTACCAATCTAATGGCCCAACAAAATCCATTCCAATTCTATTGAAGGGGGTCTCAATCAGAGGAAGGGGGAAAATAAATTCCCGGTGGCTCCTTGGATTTAGTAGCTGGGTGACTGGTTCCCCTGTCTGAGTGTCCTGCGTCACTCTATATAGTTGCTGTCTAATAATACCAAAATACAGATAAGTCGTTCTGGCACCAGGCTGGAGGGGCTGACAATCAATTACTTTCACTTGGTCAAAGGTGTGTCTCAGGGTGTCGTCTCGCATCTGCTCCAGGGGTAAATCCTCTTGGGGATTCCCTAAGGAGGGGAGCCTAGGGCCCCCCATGTCATCGGAACGCAGACCTTAAGTAGACGGCCCCGAGACTGCTTTCCCTGCGACCTATCCTGGCAGGACCCACCCACTATCAGGTCCTTAATAAGTTTATCAAACCCTGGCCAATCCATTCCCAGAACCAGCGGGTGGGTAAGGCGGAGATTAACCGCTGCCTGGATGTTATGCTTTTGCCCCAAATTTGTATCTGCAGCGGCACCAACGGATACTTGTGGATATGTCCATGTACACAACACCTTCAGCACGCGTTTGTTACCCGATGCCATGACTTGACTCACGCCCTGGTGGATGGAGGTCTGACTGCACCCCAAATCAACCAGGGTGAGATAGGCAGCCCCTTGAATACTCATCAGTATGCGATACGCTCCAGCCCGATCGGGGGTGGCTGCTGGCGAGTTGGGGATCTGGACCACTTTTCCGATCTCTATCGCACCACACTGGTCCTGCCGATGTCCCAGCTCCCTGCAGCACCAGCAGACTGGCCCAGGCACACTCTCGGCCCTGGCGACTCGAGCAGAGGACACTTGGGGATGAGAAACCACATCAGACAGACACACAGGGTTGGAGACGCGAGGGAAGGCCCCGATGACATGAGCGGCAGGCCGTCTTTGCGGGCGCTGGTATGGGGGCACACACGAATATGGGACAGGGGGGAGGGGAAGAAAGACCGTGGGGGGAGAACAAGGGAGGGGAAGAAGAGGGAAAGGCAGGTCGATGGTGTTCGCCCGGCTTTGGCTCCACCACCAGATGATCTTCTGCGAGCTCGACCACTCAGCCCAATGATGCAAGGCGGTGTCAACTGACCCAACTTGTGGTGCCCAGTGAGAGGCACTGGGTGAACTGCTCCAGGGTGACCTGCTCGACAATCTCCTCCAGGGTGCGGTCCTTGGGCACCACCCACTGCTGGCACGCGTCCTGGTGAGTGAAGGCGAAGGGTCGACCAACCTCCTCCAGTGACAGCTGCCGGAAGCACCGGCGATGTTGTTAGTGTCCAGCCGACCCGCTGTAGGATGGCGTGCGACAGCCACTTGTAATCCATACAGCTGGCAGGGGGTAGCTGCTGGGCTGCCAGATGGGCATCCCCTGACAGGAGCGGCAGTAGTTGTGCCACCCATTGGTCCTCTGGCCACCCCCACAGCCCCGCTGTATGCTCAAACAGCATCAAGAAGGCCTCCCGATCATCATGTGGGCCCATCTTGGTTAATGTGACCTGCAGACCCAGCTCCTCGTCCCATTGGGAGCACTCACAGACTGCAGCAGGTCCTTCGACGCAGTGCAATCCTGGGCCTGGCTCTCGTGCAGTGCTTGGAAGCGCCGGTCCCAAGGAGACGGTAAGCATCTGCACCAGGCCGGCGAACTGGGGGGCCATCAATGGTGGAGGTACTCCGCGACAGAATTCCTGGGTTTCGGCACCACTGTGGTTGCGTCATCATGAACTCTATTGAAGAGGAGTGGACCAGCATTCCACAGACCACAATCAACAACCTAATCAACTCTATGCGATGGACATGTGTTGCACTGCGTGAGGCAAATGGTGGCCACACCAGATACTGACTGGTTTTCTGACCACCCCCCCTCCCAGTAAGGCAAAACTGTGCACATTTCAGAGTGGCCTTTTATTGTAGGCAGTCTAAGGCACACCTGTGCAATATTCATGCTGTCTAATCAGCACCTTGATATGCCACACCTGTGAGGTGGGATGGATTATCTCGGCAAAGGAGAAGTGCTCACTAACACAGATTTAGACAGATTTGTGGACAATATTTGAGAGTAATGGGTCTTTTGTGTATGTAGAAAATGTTTCAGATCTTTTTCAGCTCATGCAAAATGTGAGCAAAACCGAAAGTCTTGCGTTTATATTTTTGTTCAGTGTATATAAAGGTTTACATACATATATGCACAGACTTACATTTATAGATTCATAATTTTATAACGGGAATATGTATATTTCTTTGAAGCTACTTAGTGGCAATCTCCATTGTTAGAAGCACTATGCATATAAAATTGAATTGAAGTGAATTGAACTGAATCTAATGACCTGTCTGGGAAGAGTGTAACTAAGATGGTGAAAAAAAGCCTAACCCTATGCCTGAGCATCACTCTGGGCATACAAATAAAATCCTAACCATCATAACCAATAATCTGTGAAGCCATAGCAAACAATATATTGAGAATTTAAATTCTTGTATGCATGGAAACATCTTGGGGAGTCCCACATGTCTACCAAATTTGGTGCATGTATGTGAAGCAATAGATTCAGTAACAGATTAGATTAGATTCAACTTTGTCATTACACATGTATAAATACAGGTAACAAAATGTGTTTTAGCATCTAATCAGAAGTGCAAGAGCAGAAAGTGCATTAAGTATAGTATACAGTATGTACTGTTAAGAGCAGTTATGTACAGTATAATGGCAATGAAAAGAACTGGGATTAAATTAACAGATATACAAAAGAGGTAGATGTGGTACAGATGTACTTGTACAGAATATACAGTGCAGTAGGAACAAAATGTACAATATACAAATGTGATATGTACAAATGTACAGGTGTGGTATGAACAAATATACAGATGGGCTATACTAAGTTATGATGAGCTAGACTAATGTAACTAGTGTAGTATGAACAAAATGTACAGTTTCAGTTTCAGCAGGGACAGAGTTCAGTAGGTAGACAGCTGTGGGGAAAAAGCCATTCTTAAACCTGCTGGTTTTAGTCTAGATGTTACTGTACCGCCTTCTGAAGGGGAGGAGCTGGAAAAGACTGTGGACAGGGTGGGAGGAGTCCTTAAGTATGCTGTGTGCCCGGCGTAGACATCGATTCTTATGGACATCCTCAATAGCAGGTAGTGGGGTCCTTATGATGCGTTGGGCAGTTTTCACCACCCTCTGTAGTGCCTTGCGGTCCGTGACAGAGCAGTTTCCATACCAGACTGTATTACAATTGGTTAGTATGCTCTCAATCACACAATGTTAGAAGTTGTCCAGGGTGTCAGCAGACAGGTGGTTTCTTCTCAGAGTCCACAAGAAGAAGAGGTGCTGATGGGCCTTCTTAACCAGGCTGGAGGTGTTGGTTGACCAGGATAGGTTCTCTGAGATGTGGGTCCCCAGGAACTTGAAAGTGGAGACACGTTCAACAGCCATGCCATTGATGTGGATGGGATCATGTGACACCTTCAACTTCCTGAGGTCCACAATGAGCTCCTTAGTTTTGCTAAGGAGCAGGTTATTGTCTGCGCACCATGCAGTTAAGTGCTCAACTTCTGCCCTGTAGTCTGACTCATCATTGTTACTGATGAGTCCAATCACCATGGTGTCATCCGCAAACTTTGTGATAGATTTGGATCCATGCATAGGCCTGCAGTCATGGGTGAAGGAGTAGAGGAATGGGCTCAGCACACAGTCCTGTGGTGCGCCAGTGTTGAGTGAAATGGTGGTGGAGCAGTTGTGGCCTGACCTAACATGCTGGGGTCTGCTGGTTAGAAAGTCCATGATCCAGTTGCGGCGGGAGGTACCGATACCAAGATCTCCAAGTTTAGTGATTAGCTTGGAGGGAATGACTGTGTTGAATGCAGTGCTAAAATCAACAAACAACATTCTTGCATATGAGTTCTTGTTTTCCAGGTGTGGGAGTACACAGTGCAGTGCTGTGGTACAGCATCCTCTGTGCTTCTATTGCTGCAATATGCAATTTGGTGTGGGTCCAGTGTTGCAGGCAAGCATGTCTTGAGGTGCGCCAGGATCAGTCGCTCAAATCATTTCATCACAATGGGTGTGAGAGCTATAGGGCGATAGTCATTCAGACACATCGGAGAGAAGTGTTTTGGCACTGGCACGATGGAGGTGGTTTTGAAGCACCCTGGTACTACTGCCTGGGCAAGGGACAGATTGAAGATGTCTGTAAATATGGAGGTACTGCAGAATACTGGACCACAACTCTGGGCCAACCTCAGTATAAAGTTTCTGGAGTGCACAAGAAACTGTACAGGATTTTTTTTTGTTGCCCATATCCTATCGGGGCCTCTGTGCTATTTGTAATGTGGATGGGATCATTGCGAAAAAAAAAAAAAATTGTTTGCTGTTTTTTTGCTACACTGTTTGACGAACCAAAAGCCATTGATCAGGGCAAAAATAGAAAGCAAATTCTTCATTCCTGAAGAATTTTTGTGTGGGGAAGTGGGCATTATTCAACTAAATGAGACAACTGACATTAGGGAATGCTTTTACCATGAAGAGGTGTATATGGTCTGGTAGGTGGTATATGTCACCATAACACTCACTCACTTTCTACTGCTTAATCCTGTTCAGGGGCACGGTGAGAAGCTAGAGCCAATCCCAGCTGACTTCAGACATGAGGCAGGGTACATCCTGGGTAGGTCCCCAGTCTACCACAGGGCCAACACATAGAGACAGACAACCAGTCACACTCACATTCACATATGGGCTATTTAGAGTAGCCATTTAGCCTAATCCCTTCTGTATTGTAGGCATCAGCATGTGCATTTAAACTGTTTTGCATCTACACAGCCACATTCATGTGTTCTGACACCTTTCTTTTATAACCAGTATTAACTTTATCAGCAATTAGTTTTACAGTAGCTCTTCTGTGGATTTGGATGTAAACATTATTTTCTTTGGACCACCTTTGCTAGATACCAACTACTGTATAATAGTAACACCCCAAAAGATCTGCCATTTTTAACATGTTCTGACCCAATCATCTTACCAACACAATGAGGCCCTTGTCAAAGTTGTTCAGATCCTTATACTTGCCCATTTATCCTGCATCTTACAGATCATTGCTGCCTAATATATCCCACCCCTTAACAGGGGCCATTGTAAAGACATAATCTGTTTTATTCACTTCTAGTGTCAATGGTTTTAATGTTACGACACTTCCAGAGTTCTGCACAATTTATAACATCAAATTTAAAATTTTTAGGAGCTTTTTAAGATAAAAGAAAGAGAAAATAGCATTTCACTGTAAAACAACAAAAATTAATTTGAAGCAGTACTTATTTTCTTTTCATATATACCTATGCATGCGTGTGTGCACATGCGCGCACGTGTGTGTGTGTGTGTGTGTGTGTGTACATGCAAAAGTGAGACCAAGACATTAATGTGAATATAGGATGTGAAAAATACACCAGTGATAAAATATTTTATTTCTCTATTATAATAATATATTTCTCTTTTATAACCTGCTCATGCAGTTGTCATGGCAATGATAGAGAAAACATGCCTGCTCACAGGCCATGCTACCAAGTGTCAATCACAGTTGCTGTATTCTGTGTCACCTCCATGCATAAGGACACCTTATAGGTTTGATGCAGAAATATAAACTGGCCTTTAGCTTGAAAATTTAAATGAGTGCAATTTTCAGTTCCCTTTCCCTCCCTCGCCTCTCCAACTGCCACCAAAGATCCTTCCAGTGGAGGCTGCCTACATGTGCAGTCGACTAACCATGGCAACTGAAAAGAGGCCAGGCAAACAGCATGGACCTTACATTTAAACAGCCAGGTGGAATGCATTTGAATTTCAAACACCATAGATATTAAAGAATATTTTTGGTCATTGCAAGCTGGAGCTATCGGGCAATCAAACTTCATGTGATCAAGTGACAAGCATGCTTGCTATACAATTTTTTTGTTACTCTATGAGATCCACAGATTTAGACCCCTGGTTTAAACAGTATAACTGCAATAGATGTATAATTAATAGAATACTGATTTCCACAAGGTGATTTTGAATCATGATGCATCATGTAACATTTGTTCAGTGGTGAGCCGTCAGGGCCTTCAAGGCATTCTCTGAAGGCCTAGAGAAATATTTGAATCACAAACTGATGTTAATTATATTTTGTCCATGAATACTTATTAAATAATTCCAAATAGTCTCTTCTTCCTTTCAGCGATTTTCCGATATTCATGCTGCTTCAAGACATGTGTTTCCGTATTAACAATCACATTTTAGCCATCATTTTTTATCAGGCGGGGTCCTATCAAAGAAGGCAGCCCGGAGGTCTTCAGAATCCATTCTGAAGGCCCTCTAACATAAAATCCATTCTGAAGGCCCTCTAACATAAAAATATCAATTCAACTGTTGCTTCAACCAATCAGATTTTGAGTTCGACTCTGGGGGCCTTCTAGAAGGCCTTGCAATGTCACTGTATTCAGACCCGTTGATTGGATAGGATGGGGAAATAGCCAAAGCTAGCTAGCCTGTCACAAGTAGGAGGAGGGTTTGTCTGTCACTTTCAGGACACTAACTATGAGTGGTACCCATGGTTCACAGGATGGATTTTGTGTACAAATTATGCTAATTTTTGGTGAGTAAAATGTTGTGATTTTCCCAAATAATATTGCAAGTTTATGAGGAAATTATTAATGTTTTTATGTGGGTCGCGGCTGTAGCTGCAGTAGAAAGGAACTTGTTCACCCCTGGTTTGTCTATTAAATAAAAGCATTTATTGTGGCTGTGTACTGTATTTCTGCATATTAAGATGTTTTTTATAATCAGAAATCAGTTGTTGCGATGTGGGGGGGGGGGGGTCACTACTGAAGGCTTAGGTGTGAAATGCATGGCCCCATAGATCCAATGCAAAACAAGTGAACTTTAGACACCAAAACTTTTAAGGGAATAGATTAGAAAAAAGAAATCACATATGGGGTGACTGTAAACTGAATTGTTCCTTAAAGGCCTTTTGTCACGGGATGATTTGATTGGAGGTAAGGTTTTTCTTATCTCCTTAATGTTTAAAGTGGTTGGCCCTTTCAGCTTTAAGCCAGCCTGTGTTATCGACTGAGTATAAACACAATAGGAAAGAAGAGATACAATTACCCTTTTTATTGAAAGATTATCTTCTCTGCCATCTTTGTGCCAATCATATAAATTATTCTCTAGCTGGAATCCATAAATATTTCCTTGTGGTGCCTATGTTCTTTTCCCAAAGCACGAGAAGAATCAGCTATGACACAGAGGGGTTTATGTTTACTGTTTTCAAGTCTGTGTTTTTCTTTTTCCTCAACATTTAAAGGAATCATAATGCATATGCAAGACATAATGCCATTACCTCACTGCATTGCCCACCGCAAGTGAATTTTGAATTAGAATGATGTTATAAATGGATGTGGATCAATTTATACCTTGTATTAGACTATAAATTCTCTGTCTCTTGATTGACAGCACAAAGAGGGAGAGAAGAGGATAGAAAAGAAGAGAAGGAGAGAGAGCATTATAGAATCGGCATAAAGAGAGTGAGAATGCAAGAAGAACCAGGTATGAAAGTGGACAGGCAGTGAAGACCACAAAATTTACATTTCATACTATTTCTAAAACTTAGATAAAGGTTACATTAGCAGATGTTTTGAAAATACATGTACAATGAACCCTCGGCTTGTGAATGCATTGGATGGTGAATAAATCGATGTACAAACTAAAATCCCGATCAGATTTTGTACCGACCGATGAACAAAGCCTCGACCGATGTACAGGCAGCTAACCCATGCTTCACACCACAAACCTTAAGTTTCAGTCAAGCACTCGTGGTGTGAACGTGTTCAATGCATTTTTTCATTGAGAGTAAGAAGCCTAAGCATATAACAGTTGAAATAAAGAAAGAAATAATCGCAAAACATGAGAATCACCAATATATCCCTCTGCCAACATATCCCTCCGCCATCGCTTCGCACACGCTCCTCGGCACAAACATTCAGTTCCGGTTAAGCACTCGTGGTGTGAACGTGTTCGATGTATTTTTTTCTTTGTGTTTCTCTGCATTTTTGCACTATAAGCCTTCATTATGGCTCCCAAGAAAGTGAAAAGTGGAAATGGTAGTGAGAGTAAGAAGCCTAAGCGTATAACAGTTGAAATAAAGAAAGAAATAATCGCAAAACATGAGAACTGCCATCATATCCCTCCTCCACTAGTGTAGAATCCAGTCTTTGTCTTCTCACAAAGGCATAAGGAGATCAAGAATTAGTCCAGCAATCATGGGCCACTCACCATATCAGTCTCCTACCTGCACCTCAACAGCTGGAACCTTTCTCAAATCTCTGTGACATCACAAATCACAAGTAACAGCCAGGCTTATGCAAGCATATATTGATCTGGGGAAGGCTGACTGGTGTGATAAGGTGACATCAATCCCAGAGTATAGCAGTGCTGACATTAGAGTTCCGTTTATCTGGATGGTGACAATGACGCTGTTGCTGGGGCTCTGGTATGCAGGGCTTCTGGTGCACTTGTACATGCTGTCATGCTGGGGTGGAGGATGGAGCTCATCAAGGGTCTGCCAAGGTCAGGAGATGCAGAGGAGCAGTGGTCCTTCTTGCAGTATGGGAGGTGCAGGGGGTGTGAAGCACAGACTTAAACACTCAGAGGTTGGGTAAAACATAATAGTCTCTTTTTTGAGAGTAACACCATATTTTTTGTCTTGGGAAAATAAAAGCAAATTAACTCAGAATTTAGAAAAGACAACACATTAAATAAAACACAGTTCACAAGGGCTATACATGTAAAGTGTAAAGTGCAACAGTAAAGTGTAACCGTGCAATGGGTTGGGCAAAAAAGCGAAACATTGTACAAAAAGTATTTGAGGTAATGGAATGTGTAAAGGTGTGTGTGTTTGTGTATCAGTCTAGTCTCTGAGTATGTTTCAACAGTTTGGGGATGGCCTCTTCCAATTCCAACATAACTGCACACCAGTGCCCAATTCATGGTCCATAAGAATATGGATGAGCATGTTTGGTGTGGAGGAATTTGATTGACCTGCACAGAGCCCTGACCTCAACCTGATAGAACACCTTTGGTATAAATTAGAGCAGAGACTGTCAGCCAGACTTATACATCCAACATCACTGCCTGACCTTACAAATGCTTTCCTGGAAGAATAGTCAAATATTCTCATAAACCCACTCCTAAACCTTGTAGGCAGCCTTCTCAGAAGAGTTGAACCTGCTATAGCTGCAAAGGGTGGGCCAACTCCATATTAAAGCTTATGTATTAAGAATGAGATGTCATTAATGTTCATGTGTGTGTTCATGCAAGTGTCTCAATACTTTTGACAATATATTATAGTTGCATCTGCTCACTTACTTGGATGATGCAGATGTTAGTTAAGGGGACCTACACACTTCATAATGGTATAGGGGCCCTGTCAACATACCAGCAGTTGCAGGAGGCCCCGGGGATGAGCAGGAGGACTTGATCCCTGGGCTGGAATTCCAGGGGCTGGGCTGGAGGGTCCCTCATGATCGGTCCAACATGGTTGATTTGCTCATACATTTTCTTCACTAACTCAATAACTGTGTGATAGGGAGCTGTCTGTTTCTCTTTGGTAACATCGAGTAGGCCCCTCGGTTGCTGCCCAAACAGCAACTCAAAGGACGTGTCCCCTGTGGCGGCTTGTTTCCTGGATGGCAAACAATATGGACAGGAGGATTAGGTCCTAATTGTGGCCCTCAGTGTCAACAAGCCAGGGAAGCATCCACTTTAGCTTCTGGTCTAATCTCTCAGTAAACAGAATACAGATGTGCCATCTTCTCCTCCACGATGTTCTGTGAGGTGGCTTTACACAGCAGAACTGCTTCTGGGTAGAAAGTGGCTTAACCAGGATGTATTCATGGCTGCAGGCTGACTTAAGCAGTAGTACTACCGGGTTGATCCCCACCCACTCAAAAGGGACCATGATGATTGGCAGTGGTCTCAGCAGCACTTGCGCTGGAGTATATGGGGAGGTGCACTGACACTGAGGACACTGCTGGCAGAATCTTTACTCCTCAGTTGTCATCCCAGTCCAGTGGAACACAGAGCTTCTCCAGCGTGTTTCAGGATCCCAAGTGACCTCCTAGTGGGTGTGCGTGAGCCTGGTGCATGGCTGTCTCTGTCATGCTGTGGGGCATGGTAAGGAGATACCAGGGCTTCCATTGGTGGTCATAGGGATAGTACAGCAGGTCTTTGTATATCAAGAAGAATGCCATGGGGAGAGGCTGCTGTGGGTTAGTCAGTCACACCTGGCTCCAATAGTGCTTCAGCCATTCATCCTCCTTCTACTCCTGGGTACAAGAGCAGTCTTTAAATTCAGAAAATATTCTTTTCAGGGACTCCTAAAACATATATGTTCACAAAACAAACGACTTGTAGTACTAAAGAATGAACATAGATAGATTCTCTATCTATCTATCTATCTATCTATCTATCTATCTATCTATCTATCTATCTATCTATCTATCTATCTATCTATC
>JAQLOM010154903.1:0-13210 GCA_030068315.1 Chrysichthys thysi
CCCCATACCATCAGAGATGCTGGCTTCTGAACTGAACGCTCAGAACACGCTGGAAGGTCTCCCTCCTCTTTAGCCCATGATAGAGCTTTAGTTGGCATCTGCAGATGGAACGGTGGATTGTGTTTACCGACAGTGGTTTCTGGAAGTATTCCTGGGCCCATTCAGTAATGTCACTGACACAATCAAGCCAATTGGTGATGCCATGTCATCTGAGGGCCCGACGACTACGGGCATGCAATAAAGGTCTTCGACCTTGTCCCTTATGCACAGAGATATCTCCATTTTCTCTGAATCTTTTGATGATGTTCTGCACTGTAGATGATGCTGATTTCTGACAGTCAGTCCCTGTCTTCCAAATCCAAATACTCCAAATACTCAGATCAAAATCAGGTCAGTCCTCATTAGCCAGTTGCAGATCAATCAGTTGGTACAAATCAGCCAATTCAAACCTATGAACCCCCAGATCCCTTGGTGGTTTCAGAGGTCCATTATTTTTTACCTGCATCATTACAGGATGATGCAGTTGTTCTTCATGGCTATGTAATGCTAGGAGAAAATCCATATAATATCTCTGACCCATAAATTACATTTGGCCCACACCCAGAGGATAATTAATAATGCTGACACACTGATTCATAAGCCTGAAACACCTGAGCTCATTCACCTCAAACAAAAATTCGAACCAAATTGTTTCAGTGACATGACTGAAGCATTTCCTCACCCAGACACTCTGAATAGAAAACAGGCGAATACTTACAGATTATTCTGAGGAAGCTGGTAGTGGCTCAAGGAACCAAAGATCTATGATGAGTTTACAGTAATGTCTGATTTCACAAGACGTCCAACTGGATGAATATTATAAAAATTTCCCTGACTTTTGTGCTGAATTTAATGATGTTCTTGAGAGCAACATCTGGGAGTGTCATGGATCTTCCCGCAGGGAGCGCGTGTTTTAAGCGCTCCCTATAGCAGTGCATGCTGGAGGATTCATTACTTCCGGGTTGTCCTCCACTCCGTATCTGGGGCATACGACAACAGGTGTGCTGGATTTGGACTAATTTTAAGAACTATAAATAGACTCACTCAGGCGAGCATAGTTTGCACTCCCCCGTGCTATTGCCAAGCCTGTATTGTTGTGTCTGTCTTTTCTGGTTTTGACCCTTTTGACTTGGCTTTTGTCTTTGTATTTTGGATCTTCTGTTTTTGTCTGTTTGCTGATCGCCTGACCCATTTATGTTTTTTGACCGTGAGTTTGCCTGCCATCATTGTACCTCTGCCCTGGTGTGTAATAAACATCATGATGGATTTTACCTCTGTCTCCTACCTGCGTATGTGTCTGCCCAAACCCCACCTATCTGACAGAATGCTTTGCCGCAATATGGACGCAGTGGGATCAAAGGGAGACAGATACAGGTATGCCATGCCTACTAATTTCCTACACCACTGGTGGACGGATATCCTGGAAGCCTATGATGGGGTGGCTTTTCCACCGAATGGCTTCCTGCTGCAGTGCAGTTTGTTTTATGAAAGCCTGATGGAACCCAAGCCCCTAGATTGCATCTGGGTCAGGGTGATGATTCACTGGTTAACTGGACCAGCACTTATGTTTGCTGAGGAACTCATTACCAAGAAGTACCCATGTCTCCAGAATCCACAAGACAGGGGAGATGCTTAAATGGGTCTACAGAAAATTCAGGGAGGCAGAACCAGCTCCAGAGCCTCCTCCAGTGGCCGAGATGGAGATGACTGCTCCAGAGCCCCCTCCAGTGGCCGAGACGGAAATGACTGCTCCAGAGCCCCCTCCAGTGGCCGAGACGGACGTGACGGCTCCAGAGCCCCCTCCAGTGGCCGAGATGGAGGTGACGGCACCAGAGCCCCCTCCAGTGGTCGAGACAGAGATGACAGCTCCAGAATGCCCTCTAGTGACTAAGAAGAGGAGGAAAAGAAAGTGGGCATCCAAGCTGGAACCCTTGTCCTCACCCAAGTCCAAGTTTGAATCCTCATCCATGCATGAACCCAGGTTCCATGAATATTTCTCCATGTATGTATCTACATCCTCATATGAATCTTCATCCATGCATAAACCCATGTGGATTGTTATATCTTCTGAATCTGAGCCTGAACCCAAACCTGAACTCAAGGCCAAGTCTGTACCTGAACATACAACTGAGCCTGAATCTGAATGCGAACCTGACACCAAGTAAGATCTTCAGCCAGCCAAGGCTTTTCAAGCTCTCCAGCCAGCCATGACTTTGCAAGCTCTCCAGCCTGCTCACGCTCTCCAGCCTGTCAAGCCTGCTCATGCTCTCCAGCCTGTTATCACAGTGTCGCCACCTGTCGTTGCAAAGCCACCGCCCGTCGTCAGACAGCCATCTAACTTCATAGAGACTAATGCACCAACCACAGTGCCATCTGACCTCACGGAGTCATGTGTGTCAGCCACAGAGACGTCTGCCTTCACTGAGATGTCTGCCTTCACTGAGATGTTTGCGTCAACCTCTGAGCAATCTGACCTCATGGAGCTACCGTCTGACCTCACAGAGCTGCTACCTGAGTTCATGGAGTCAGCTGTGTCGGCCACTGAGATATTTGCCTTCACTGAGATATCTGCCATCAGATGGAGACATCAGACATCAGATGGAGCAGCCGTCAGGCCATCTGCCTTCTCAGCCACAGAGCTGCCAGCCTCAGCCTCAGAGCCAGCTGACATCATAGCACCTTCTATACTCATAGCACCTGCCACACTCACTGAGCCTACCACAGAACCTGCCATGATTGCCGATCCTGCCGACACCAGATGTCATGATCCTGTCCATGCCTGAGTACATGTCCGACGTCATTGTCACGTCCACACCTGAGTCCATGCCAAGGTTCAGATTACCTCAGTCCAGTTCCAGGCCCAAACCTACAGGTCCAGGGCCCCCACAGTGCTATAGACATAGGTGCTCCGGGAGTAGCGCCATATGGGGGGTTCCTGTCATGGATCTTCCCGCACAGAGTGTGTGTGCAATGCACCCATTTTGAGCACTCCTTATAGTGGTGCATGCTGGAGGATTCACGCCTCTAGCAGTTACTTCCAGGTTATCCTCCACTCTGTATCTGGCGCATGCATGATAATTCGCACCGCACTCATGCATCACGGGGGTGACAACAGGTGGACTCATTTTAAGAACTATAAATAGACTCGCTCAGGCACACCAAATTTTTGAAGCACAGTTTGCACTTACCCATGCTATTGCCAAACTTATATTCTTGTGTCTGTCTTTTCTGGTTTTGACCCTTTTGCCTTGGCTTTTGTCTTTTTATTTTGGATCTTCTGGTTTTGTCTGTTTGCTGCTCGCCTGACCCATTTATGATATTTGACCTTGAGTTTGCCTGCTGTCATTGTACCTCTGCCCTGGTGTGTAATATACATCATTATGGATTTTACCTCTGTCTCCTACCTGCGCATGTGGCCGCTCAAACCCCACCTATCTCACAAGGTGATGGATATTGTGTAGTTAATTGCCTTAGTTAATTGACACAAGGACCTGCAACTGTTTGTCTTCAGTTTAATATCATCAGATTGAGTGCACTTGATATGATGCATGCAGCAACCAGTCAACTATTGAGGTGAGCATCATGAGCAGTATGGAAGTAAATATTCTCTCCAAAATTCTGACAAAATGAAACCAACATGTACAGATACTTGTGAACAGATGCATTTACATCTGTTCTAAGCAGCTACAATAAGCTAATGTGAATACCAGTCAGTTACATAAATCAAGTGATTCCTATTCTTATCAACTAGGTAATCAATATGTGCACATATATTTTCATGTGACATTTCTCCTTGTTACATGTTCAGTGTTTTATGTTGCTTAGTATGTTTACAATTTAGCCAATGTTCTTTTTCTTCATACATTCACTGAACTGCATTGAACTGTTGCTCCACAATATATCTCAGTTTTGTGCCTCAAAATGTGGCTCTCCAAGTACACATAGGACCAATGTGATGATGCCACAACTAATAAATTACCGAACTGTAATTGGTTCTACATGTTTCATTTTTGAAGATTGTTCACATTTCAATTCTTGAGGTATTCAGTGCTATTTTTTGTCATTTTTTAGCAGTTTCCTTTTCTCTAGTTTTTTAAGAAAATACTAGTAAGAAGTAAGAAAATATACATTGAGTGTCATATAGGTGGGGTTGAGGTGGCGTTGAGGCAGGGACAGGGTCTGTAGCTGGTGTGAGCTCCGTGACAGGGACTGGAATAGGCTGAGTTAGGATCTGGAACCAGAGTGGGCTTCTTTCCACAGGAACAGGTAAAGGAACCAGAGTGAGCACTGTGACAGGAACTGAATCATGAACAGTCTCCTAGACAGGAACTGGGACCAGGGCTGGAGCAAACTCCATAACAGGACCTAGAACAGAGACAGGAAAAGGAGCTGGCTGTGTGACTGGAACAGGATCAGGAGCTGACTGTGCGACTGCACCTGGATCTGGGACAAGAAGAGACTCAGTGACTGTACCTGTGACTGGGACAGCAACAGGCTCCCATTCTGTGACTGGAACAGGAACAGGCTCCCATTCTGTGACTGTAATAGAAACAAGACTGGAACAGAAGCATGCTCTAGTTTTGTGGCTCTGACTGGGACAGGAACAGAGTCTGATTCTGTTGCTTCGACTGGAACTTGATGAGGCTCAGGTTTAGTGACTGTGACATGAATATGAGCAGTCTCTGATTCTATGACTGGAAATGGAACAGGAGCAGACTCTGTGACAGCTACTGGAACAGGTTTTGGATCTGTGACTGCAGCAGAATCGGACTCTGGCCCTGTGACTACAATATGATCAGTAGCTGCCTCTGTTGTGACAGTTATTGTTGTGGAGAACTTGAGAAGGCTTGGCTGGCTGGAGAGCTTGAGAAGGCTTGGCAGGTTGAAGAGCTTGAGGAAACTTCAAGTTTTCCTCTTTCTAAAAGAGTCTTTGGCTTGGATTCAGGCTTTAACTCAAACAAGGATTCGGACTTGGATTCAGTTTCATACTTGGGTTCAGGTTCAGACTTGGACTTAGATTCAGATTCAGGTTCTGGCTTGGCCTTGGTTTCAGATTCAGGTTCAGGTGGGGCCTTGGATTCAGGCAGACACATGCGCAGGCTGGACACAGGCCGACTCATGTGCAGGCTGTATGTAGGCATAAAAATTCAAATAGAGTTTACTGAATCATGCAGCCAGGGATACACAAAATGGCAGATAGTCTCAGTATCCAAACAAACAGGCAAAGATTAAACTAGGCACAAACCGAATATCAGAGGTGGGGAAAAACACAAGAAACCAGGAAAGTCAGCAAATCAGAGTCTATAAATAACCTAAGTAATCAGTACAGAAGTGAAACAGCAGTGAGTTATCAAGCTTCCACCCATGTGACTCGCTGAGTGCAGTGTGAATCCTCGGGTACGTGCTGCCAGTGAATGAAGCTGGAGAGGAAAACCTGGAAGAGTACATCATTCCTGAGCTGCGAGGCGCGGATCCATGACATTTAGTAATCAAGCACAGCAACAAAAAAATTGCTGTTCTATGAATGTTGTGGGTGCATGTCATTTTTTCTTTTTTGATATTTAAAAAGTGCACCAGTTTCATTTCTGTATGGTCTATTTAAAAAACAATTAAGTTATTAGGCAACAGTTCCTAAAGAACCTGCAAGTCAATAGCCTAAAGAGTTTTCTTTTAACAGGTTCATGTCTAGTGAGTCTGACAGCTGAGTACTTTAGTGAGAACTTAAGTGCACATTGTCTCATCAATGCAACCTTTTAATGCTCCAGCATGTTGGGCCATTGTTATAGACAATATTAATTTAGATTGTTATATAACCTTCATGTCCAGTCAATATTCAAAGGAAGAATTTAGAGTTAAAAGCCATAATAAATCTATTGCAACGGTCTTCAGCTTTTGAACTTAGAGCAATAACTGGTTCAAGTAGTCAGAGGAAAAAGTAATACTTTCATAGTGGAAAAAACAAGATTCACAGGTAGGCCCCATGTTATGGCTACCTGTACATATAAAAATATACATATAAAAATTGCTTTTATGCATTGTTGAACTGGGCCCATTTAGAGGAATTCACATTTTCACTGTCAGGCCTATGCCAGTCTCAGAAATGTGAAAGCTCACACTGATATACCTCCTTATTGAGAGGACTATCCTCCCTCAGATATTTCACAGTATTTCAGTTCTTAGCAAGGTGTACAATTCAGCAGCAGAAAATGCATCATTAGGAGCATCCCATCCTTTTTCCTGCAGCAGAAGACAGCAGATATCAAACACAGTTTCATCATAGAAATCCCCTTTTGGGGTGCAGTCCTCCTTGCAAAGGGCCAGCTTCTCCAAGTCAATAGTCTTGAGATTGTCCTCAGCACCATACATCTCTGGAAGTGTGTACATCAAAATAGGATGACCTCCTGTCTGTAAGGTTGGGTAAAGAGCCAACCACCACTAATCCATCCAGATCCCTGGAGTACTAGCCAGGTTTTACACATTACACACACTGCGCTCATACACAGCACCTGCTCATCATTAGCAGATTGCTTTATAAACACCAGTCGTCCGCGACTCTGTGTCTGGTCACCTTCAGAATACGTTCTAGGATTCTGTAGTCTTGTTTATGCTCTGATCCTATTTATTGTGCTTTATCTATCTGTGCTCCTGCTCAGTGCTTTGTCTCTGATTGACATTATCGGATTCGCCAGCCGCCTTGAGGACCACGGGATCACCCAGCACCACACTACCCCGCCCATGCAGGGAGAGTTGGACTATAACGCCCGAGTTGAACTGTGGGACTGAATTAGCCTACTCAGGCAGTGTTTAGTGGAAGAGGGATTTCTTTATTCTGCACTGTAAATAAAGCACATTGGATTTCACTTCATCTGCATCTCTGTGAATCCCTTGATGACAGATGACAAGACCCACCCTATGGAGGTAAGCGGCACCGCCACACCCAGTGAAGAGGGAGTCCAGCTATCTGACATACTGATGCACCATCAGCGACAGCTGAAGACCGTCTCGAACACTGTGGCTGGGCTGATCTGGCCCGCCAATAAGCCCTCCTCATCTACACTCTTGGTCCCCGTGACATCCACTAGCGCATCAGCTCTGACGAGGCCCTGCCATGTGGCAATGCCTGAGCGCTATGGAGGGGATCCTAAGGGGTGTGGCAAATTCCTCCTGGCATGTGAGCTCTACTTTGCGGAGTTGCCAGAGATGACGGAGGGACAACAGATCTCGCTGCTTATTCAGTGCCTGAAGGGGTCCGAGATGGACTGGGCAGCAGCCGTTTGGAAGGCAGTGGGGGGCTCTCACTCAGGATTACTCTGCATTCGTGAGTCAGTTCCAGCTGGTGTTTGACCTCCCCGAGCATGGGATGACCAGCGGCCAGAGGTTGATCCAACTTCTTTAGGGAGACTCTTCCACTGCAGCCTACTCCATTCCCTTTCGGGTCCTAGCCACTGAGAGTGGATGGAATGAGCCAGCACAACGGGACATATTCCTGAACGGTCTACACCCGGATGTACATCGAGAGATTGCATGTAAAGACATTGGGCAAATGCTCAATGAAATCATCTCCCTGGCCATCATCTTGGATGTGCATCAGCGGGCAGAGAGGGGGTCAATCACTGCTAAGAGAGAGCAGTCCCAGCGGGGACCACACCTACATGTCGAGAAACGACACAAGGTTAAGGAACAGACTCAGAAGTGCCAGTTCTGTGGAGCTGAGGGACTAGATTACTCACACCATATGCAGCCACAAAAAGCAGTTGAGTCACCCGATATCATACCCTTTATGTCAAAACGTTTGATGTGTTCTCAATTTTGCTTAGATACTGTCCTTTATGTCAACAACAGACCTGTCCCTATCTCTACACTTATAGACTCGAGGGCGACTGGCAATCTCATTTCTCGTGCCTTAGTCAATACCTTGAACCTAGCCACCACTACATTAACCAACCTGGTCTCCACTCAAGCCCTAGATGGTCACTCGGTAGGTGGTCACTTATTGTCCCAAGCCACAGAGATTTTACACCTTAACGTCACACCCACTCACTCCGAGAAGATACGATTCCTCATAATTGAACATACACGTTCAGCGTTGGTTTTAGGGCTCCCATGGCTATGGACACACAGTCCACAGTTTGACTGGAGGTGACCGCGGGTCATAGTGTGGCCTCAAACATGCGCACGAAAACACAACAGCTATAGAAAGCCCTAATGCACATAAGCAGATTAATATTCCGGAAGAATATAAGGCTTTTGCTACAGCTTTCTCGCCCACCAAGGCCACACGGCTTTCCCCTCATCGGCCATGGGATTGCGTTATAGATTTGCTGCCAGGTACTGTTCCTCCTCGAGTGAGAGTTTATTCATTATCATGCACAGAAACGGAGGCTATGGAGGAGTTGGTTAGTGAGGCTTTAGCTCAGGGGTTAATAAGCAAATCTACCTCCCCGGATTTTTCTTTATAGAGAAGGGGGGGTGCAGCCCTGCATCGATTAAACAAAATAAAATAACAGTGAAATATCCACATCCTATCGCACTGGTCCCTGCAGCTATTGAACAGTTGTAGGGTGCCTCCATATTCACTAAATTAGACTTAAGGAGTGCATACAATCTCATTTGCATAAAAGCCAGCGATGAGTGGAAAACTGCCTTGAGCACAACATCAGGTCACTACCAGTATAACGTAATGGCTTATGGTCTGGCCAACGCGCCAAGCTTTTTTCAGGCTTTTATGAACGATGTGTTTCAGGATATGTTGGGGAAATAAAATATGTACTTGCATACCTGGACGACATATTGGTGTTTTCAAAAGACTATACAATACATGTTAAACACGTGCGCCAAGTTTTAGCCCACCTACTGCAACATAGTTTGTTCGCCAAAGCAGAAAAGTGTGAATTTCACAAGACCGAAATTTCATACTTGGGGTATCGGATAGGTCCTACTGGAGTGTCCATGGAAGCAGATAAAGTGTCAGCAGTTACAACCTAGCCTCTCCCCAAGACCTTCCGAGAACTCCATGCTTTCTAGGGTTTGCAAACTTTAACCGTAGGTTTATTAAAGGGTTTAGTTTAGTCACAGCTCCTATCACCGCCCTCCTGAAGGGAGCTCCGAAACAAATAAAGATGACTGAAGAAGCTAGGCGGGCATTCGACAAACTGAAAACATTGTTCATCTCAGCTCCAGTATTACAGACACCTGATCCTGAAAATTAGTTTTTCATAGAAGTGGATGTGTCCAAGGTTGGGCTGGGAGCAGTCTTGTCACAACGTCATGGGGAGAAGAATCGACTTCACCTGTGTGTGTTTTATTCAATTAAATGTGGCGGAACAAAATTATGATATAGCTAATTGGGAGCTCATTGCGGTGAAAGCTGCATTAACTGAGTGGCAACACTGGCTTGAGAGCGCTAATCATCTGTTTACGGTGGCCACGGATCACAGAAATTTGGAGTTCCTCAAACAGGCTAAATGGTTAAACTCTCGCCAAGTGAGATGGTCGCTTTTTTTTACGCGCTTCAACTTCACCATCACGTATCACCCGGGATGCAAAAATATCCCTGCCGACACACTCTCGTGCAGACACGCACCTAATCTGCCGCCTAAGAAGCCAACTAACATTTTGGCCGAAGCATTAATTATTTCCCCAGTAATGTGGGAGATCAACCGTGAGATTCACAATGCTACACAGTCGACTCAAGTGCCCAGAAACTGCCCGCGCCAATGGATATTCATCCCAGAGCCTTTTAGGGAGAGGCTTATTAAGATGGTGCACACAAATCCATCCGTGGGTCATCCAGGGGTTGCGGGGACACGCAACCATTTACGGGTGAAATACTGGCATGGAGGACTCCATTAGGAGGGTAGTGTCATCCTGTTCTGTATGTACAAGTTCTAAGGTGCTGCGCGACCTCCCAGCTGGCAAGCTCATGCCGTTACCTACACCGGCCAGACCGTGGTCACACTTGGCCATGGATTTTGTCACAGATCTGCAGGAATCGCAGCTTTATACGGTTATTCTAGTAGTGGTCAACAGGTTTTCGAAAGCGTGCAGGTTTATCCCTTTTGCAGCATTACCGTCAACTAAGCAAATCACTGGGGGTCTGTTCCAGCAGGTTTTCCGGCACTACGGGATACCGGAGGATATCTTGTCTGACAGAGGTCCACAGTTTATTTCCAGGGTATGGAAGTCTTTCTTTAGGAAGCTGGGGACGTCTGTCAGCCTGACCTCAGGTTACCACCCTCAATCCAAGGGTCAGGTGGAACGCTCCATTCAGGAGCTCACTCGATACCTCCGGTCATATTGTAGCAGCCAGCAACATGACTGGGCAGAGTTCCTGCCTTGGGCTGAATATGCTCGCAACTCATTAAGGCATTCCACGACGCAGCTAACCCTGTTCCAATAATATTTTTTCTTAATGTGGCCCTAATACTCCATCATAGGTTTCCTTTTTCCCCCCCAGTAAATCTGTTTCAAAACAAAATGTTATCTGTTATTTATTTTTATTCATCTTCTTCTGTTTAATCCTGTTCAGGGTCACGTGGGGAAGCTGGCGCCAATCCCAGTTGACATCGGGTGAGAGGTGGAATACGCCAACACACAGAGACAGACAACCATTCACACTCGCATTCACACCTAGGGCTAATTTAGAGCCGCCAATTAGCCTAATCCACTCTGTGCATGTCTTTGGACTGTGGGAGGAAACCGGAGTACCCGGAGGAAACCCACGCGAACACGGGGAGAACATACAAACTCCACACAGAAAGCCACCCGTGCCGAACACGGGGCTCGAACCCAGGACCTTCTCGCTGTGAGGCGACAGCGCTAACCACTCAGCCACTTTTTTGTTACTTTTTTAATATTTTGTTCTTCCAATGAAACATTTAACTCACATTTTTCCCCCTCTAATTCAGTGTCAGTAAATTCTGGTGAGTTTTATGCAACCATACCTCCTAGAGGACACTTTACGTGCAAGGATAAATACTTCATGCTGTGCAAGCGCTGGCACCATACCTATGGTGTCTGGATTTTACGCAGAATTATAAACTGACCTTTAGAATGATTAGGTTCTATAGGTCAGGTTCCATTGTCAGGAAAAGCATGCGTGATTTTACGAGACTTTTTGTTATGCCAGATGGACTTAATTTTCCCATATCAACAGCTTTGCTCAGTAGTTCCACTGATTTTGGCCACATTTGAGCATTGAATAAATATGGTTAGGTTTGGCCTTGAAAGCTGTGTTGTGTGCCTGGATCATATAGTTGTTGTTAATGATAGTTGGGAACAACACTTGCAGTGGCTGTCCTGGCAGTTCAAGGTATAAATAAGTCCAGGCATAAATAATCGTCCTAGGATGTTTAATCAGTCCAAGAAAGCAGGCAGAACAATCACACATAGATAGACAATAGACTGAAATCCTTGTGTATCTGACTCCAATTTATAGCCATTAAACTCCCCCTTAAAACATGTGACCAATTACCCCATTCTCTACTGTTTCAGCTTGCCATGATTATTTACTGGTGTACAGGACCCCCCTTTCACTCTACACAATAGCTTGGATCTTCTTATAAACGCACACACAGACACAGAGTTAAACGCACAGACATACACATCATGTAGAAAGTCCCAAACTTCCCAGTTCCTTATAAACATTGCAAGGTAGTATACAGAGAAAGAGCTAATGCATTTTACTCGAACAAAGAGTGAATAGAGTATATGTGTTTCAAGCAGACTGTATTACTTTATTTATAAGCATGTGATTATCAAATTAATGCTGTGAAATCATCTTAACTAATTTCTTGAAGGTCAACTCCTACATGGCTACAAAATATATTTGCTTGCCCTGAATATGGGACAATAGATCAGAATTTTAGCATTAATTTCCTGACATTTACATCTAGTTGCATGAAATAACTTAGAACATCACATCTTTGGTGGCAAACCACCCAAACCCTATGTAAGCAAAAGTACTGGAACAGTTTTGAAGTAAAGTAAATTAAATAACACTTAATATTCGTTTCCATATACCGTGTTTGCAATAATTTCATCAAGCTGACAGCCCACTGGCATCGTAATCATATTGGATTCTTTGTTTATGATGCTTTTCCAGGTTTATACCTCAACTGGGACAGTGGTAGCTCAGTGGTTAAGAAACTAATCAGAAGTTCATGAGTTCAAATCCAAGCACTGCCAAGCTGCCTCTGCTGGGCCTTGAGCAAGACTCAAACTCTCAGCTGCTCAATTGTACAAATGAGATGGATATAAGTTAATAGATAGATAAGAGTGTCTGACAAATAATGCTAATGTAATGTAACTTCTTTCAGGTTCTCCTTTTAGTCTCCTCTTTATTAGGTGAAATATATGATGATTGGTTTAAGAACTGGTGATTAAACATGTCAGTCTTAAACCTTCCACTTCAATCCCTTAATGAAGTCTTTGTTATGTTGGCAGTGTGTTTTTGAATCAGTCTTGTTCCTCCCAGTTTGATTGGATATATTCTCTGTAAACTGGCAGACAGAATTTTCTATGAACTGTTACATTCATTCTGCTGCTTACTATCATGAGTTACATCATCAATAAAGATTAGTGTGTCTGCTCTAGACACAGCCATGGAAGCCCAAGCCACAACTCTAGCCTCCACTATTTCTAACCAACAAACTTGTGTATTTTGGATCATGAGTAGATTGTTTCTTTCCCCACAGTTCCAGAATGTTTGTGGCTCTTCTCTGTCCTTCACTATGAATTCCTTCCAATTCTTGCTGCTAATGAGTGGGATGCATCTTGTTGTATGACCTCTATATTTTTGCCTTTTAACCTTCTCTATTCATTTTTCATCTGTCTCTTACAACCCGAATTCCAGAAAAGTTGGGACGTTCTATAAAGTAGAATAAAATGAAAACTAAACGACTTTCAATTCACATGAGCCAATATTTTATTCACAACAGAACATAGATAACATAAATGTTTAAACTGAGAAATTGTACAATTTTATGCAGAAATTGAGCTCATTTCAAATTTGATGCCTGCTACAGGTCTCAAAATAGTTGGGACAGGGACATGTTTCCCATGGTGTAGCATCTCCTCTTCCTTTCAAAACAGTGTGAAGACGTCTGGGCATCGAGGTTATGAGTTTCTGGAGTTTTGGTGTTGAATTTGGTCCCATTCTTGCCTGATATAG
>JAQLOM010154911.1:0-13210 GCA_030068315.1 Chrysichthys thysi
ACACACACACACACACACACACACACACACACACACACACACACACACACACACACACACGCACACACATGCACACAAGAAAAGTGCAATGGAAATGACTTTTTAAACGCAGGTAAAGTAGAGAGATTCTTTGTAGAACACAGATGCATTAAGGCTCGTGCAGCACTTTGACAAGGAATTCTATCATTCTAGTGTTTTATAAAGTGCACACAGGCAAAACAGACCGAATTTAAAGGGAAGATTTTTTTCTGAGGGTTTGTTCCCCAAGTGGTCATTGTAGCTATTATTATTATTATTATTATTATTATTATTATTATTATTATTATTATTATCATTATTATCATTATTATCATTATTATCATTATTATCATTATTATCATTATTATCGTTGTCGTCGTCATCATCACTATCGTTGTTGTTGTTGTCGTCGTCGTCGTCACTATTATTGTTGTTGTTGTTATTATTAAGAATAAAGTTAGTCACAGACCTCTAACGGAATAACTGTTAATACATTCAAGCAGATTAGTTTTGAAAATATTCTGCTCCAAAAAGAAAATTCTTTAAAAAAATCGTCTCTGTCCGAATCTATATTTAACCTGCAGGCATCTCATTACCTGGTGGGTTTAAGGGCAAACTGACAGATTCCTTTCAGAGCGATTTATTTCTATAAGGTGAGTAAAAATACTATTTCTTATTTAAATTATTCGTACCAAAAATATGGCTGAAATATGAAGTAGATTTCGGGTAGATTCTCTCCCACTCTGGATAACATAACCCCGTGTGCTAAAATCAAATTCAACTCTGCTTTAACTGCGAGACTACATGGATATATATATATATATATATATATATTTTTTTTTTTTATATCTCACAATATGCCGCAGTCAACTTAGATCCTTATTTCTCCTAAATATATATTTGTATTACAAATAACAGTCTTTTTTAATTTTTTTTTAAATAGTAAGAAAGTCATGATATCTAAATGCAGTCCCGAGTTTGTTTAGTGAATTTTTTTGTTCTTGTTGTTTGTTGTTTTAACCGATTTTAGATGTGAACAGTTACATGGAGGAATATTCTTTACTACACGCGGGATCAAATAAGCCTCATGTAGTAACATTTTTATTTACATTTATATTAGAATATGTGAATCCCTACCCGAGCGCGCGCCATTTTACCGCGACACTGGGCGCAAATTTTAATCCTTAACTTTAAGAATATATCTACATGAAGGTGTTTTACCTCACGAGCGGATAAAGCTAGGTTTCATTCTGGGAGATTTCTCTCACTGATCGGACTGAAAAATGATAGAAACCTGAAAGAAATGTATGAAACTGAAAAAAAAACCCCCATCAAGCTGTAGCAACTTTTTGGAACACAAAACAATCAAATATCTCATTATGCTGTATATGTCTTAAATCGGATTACATTTATGTTCATTAGTTATGGGTCGATTGTTTATCAGGTGACATTATTTCTGCAGCAGACAAAAAAAAAAACGAAATACAAAAAGAAAAAGGACGAAAAACAAATGGGGTTCAAATCACCATAAAAGAACAACGACTTTCATTTTATTTCGACTTTCTTTATCGATTTTTAAGCGAAAAAGTGTAGGACTAGCCACCAATAAACATGTTTTAATTCATAAATAGGTTACTATTTGCTTTTTTTTTTTTTAAAGCATTAAGTGGAACATTAAAAACATTAAACAGAACAGCATGGACACAAAACAGAACCCAAAAACATGATACTAATTTAATTCACTTGCATTTTATTTGATTTAATCTCTCTGAAAGATGGTACAAGGTTTGCTAGGGTGATGCCCAAATTACGAATCAATGCTCTTTTGCCTCTTAAAGCCACAAATGTCACATTCACATCCATAACTTGCCAAAGTCCATGACATGAATACCTCCACTGGCATTTTTTCTTCTCACACCAAAGTCCATCGAGGTGAAAACATCAAAAGAGAGCCGTTCTCTCTTTCATTTTGTTTGCACTGTACTTCAGGTGAAACCTTTACCACTACTTGGCACTACTTACAGGAAACACCTTCAGAGTGAATATAATGATCCTTGGAGTGGCCAAGGAGTGGCCTAAGAGCCTAACACCATCCATGTCTTGGGAAATTCATTACAATCTAAGACATGAGTAAAAAAAAAAAAACAATAAAAAAAACCTGACTGTTTCCTGTTACTGTATTTTACCTGTAACCAAGCCTAACTTTTCAAATCGACTGCCATGCGGGTTGTTGCAGATATTTCACTAAAGCTGACCTGGGTAAAAGAGAAGGTGTTTTACTTTTTACTTCACGAGGACGTTCAGATGATTTTCCATATAAGGCAAAGAAAATACAACAGAGAGTGTGTAGTGAAAATCTCTTGAACACTTAACTGAACTGAGGATAATTCTTTTATTTTAAACATAAAAAATAAACAATTGTTTTGCTGTTTAAGTGCCACAGTTACAAACAAGCATTCGGATATTTTTGTTGGTATTTTTCATGATAATTATTATGGCCAATACGACATTAAGTCCCACTGAATGTGACTTTGAATTGCATCTATGATTAGAAAAGTGCGTCCTGTGATGGACCGTTTTCCCAGACAGGGTGTATTCCAGCCTCACGCCCATTATTCCCAGGAATGGCTCCAGATCTGCCACCACCCTCCCTGACCAGGATAAAGCACACACTGAAGATGAATTGACACGGACTTTATAATTATAACATGGCAAGACATTATTTTATTTAAAACCCAGAATTATGTTTGCACAAAGAGAAACTCTCAGGCAAACTGTTCATACCTGAAATGGATCATATTCCCGTCAATGTTAGGCATAATGGTCTAGCAGATCTCCATTAGGATCAATGCCCTAATAATGTAGTCCACTCAGGGTAAAAAGAACCTGGCTTTCATTGGAGGAAAAAAAAACTGACTAAATTTTGCTTTGGAGGCATCAGGTTTTATGAAAAGAAATACATAAGTTCAAAGTTTGCCACAGAATTTTAACCAAAAACATTTGTTTTTAATCCACTGTATTTGTCTTAAAGCTTTTAAACCTGGAATTAAATGAGTCCATCCCATCTATCACATTCTAACTATATATATATATATATATATATATATATATATATATATATATATATATATATTCATGTAAAAGTCTGAATTGGAGAAGCCTAATGGATGTCTGCTGACTTCAGTGGGCAAATCTTGAAATATCTACAGCCACACCTCTTCTTACATTTGATCAAAAGATGTACTGCTTAATAGAAGGTATTTTTTTTTAGCCATCTGACCTAACCTTGGAACTGAATACTTCACCGTCTGTACCATCTCTCTGACCTTGTTTGGCTCACGACCTTTCCCAAGATAGAACTCAACTTCTGGCCTAAGCATTACTCCCAGATCTCTGAGATCTTCTTGCTATAAGTGTTCTGTGTTACGGGAAAGCTCAAAGACTGGGAGAATTTTACGATTTTTGTAATTCTGTGAAATGGTTTGAGACCACACAATGGTGAAATGGAGATTACTTCTTTTGTCCAGAGTTACAAGTATTTCCTGGAACAGACGCAAACTCTGTCTCAAAGTAAAGCAACAAGCTTGAGGGTTTGTTTTCTTCTTTTTTTTTTTTTGCCTGGCTCAAGTTACATCCATAAGGGCAAATTCTGACTTAGTACCACAGAATAGAGCTTTTTGGGATATTTTTTGCTGAGTCAACTCTGAACTGATATCAGTTTATAGAAATATACTTAATGTCAGCTTCATGAAGTTTGTTTGTTTATTTGTTTGTTTGTTTGTTTGTAGCTTTTCAGTCCTCCTTCGTTCAAAATATTCATCTTTTAGAATATTTAAGATACATTAAATAAGTTACATAAATTAGCAACAATGCATCACGTTTCAAGCTTAGCCTACAGCAGGAGTGGGAAAAGCTACAGAAAAAACTGTAAAAATATGTGTACTGTGCCATATAAAAGCAAACATCTACTGATTTTTGTGCAATTAAAAGCTTCTACATTTAAACATGCAACGTTCCTTGTACCCAGCCCCTGCATATCTTGCTAATTTGCTAAGCAATCAGTCAAAAGAAACTTTTTTTCCCCAGCTAACTCAGACAAACCAGAATTTAGCTTGCTAGTAAGCTAATGTTTAATTATTCAGCATTTGAATCCTAAAATGAAAATGAATCCTAAGACATATCGGCGACAAAACCAAAACAAAGCTAGTTAGCTTATTGACTCATCTCATGCACCAAAAAAATAAAAAATATAAAAAATATATATCTAGCTAATTTATTGAAATAAGTTACAAATCTTAAGTTTATTTACCAAAATTATGATAACTCAACATACTGCTTTAGTTTGAATGGCAGATTTGACATTTCATATTTTGTGAAGCAAAAAGATGTTTTATTTTGTATGAATTGGAAATTCCTACAAAAGACATCATAACTCTTTGGAAAAACAAAACAAAACAGGCAAATAGAAGTTTGAAAATTCATAACACTTGTAAACAGTGCCTTTAAGGTCAAAACTATAATGATAGTACAATAATACAAACTAGGCTATAACAGGTTCGCATAGAAGTTTACATAAGTAAAAGGACAAGTTTCAGGTTTAATAATGCTTGAGTAAAGGACAAATCTTACAAAACTGTACTTCAGGACAGCTATAAGGTACACATGCTGACGAAATGTCCAACCCTGCTTGTTTTGTTTTTCCCTTGTTAATGCTATCCAAAGTAATTCCTGAACACATCATCGTGGGGGCTTAGAACCTTTTATTCGTCTTTATTCGTCTTCTGCCGCTCAATCCTGGGAGCCAGTCCAAGCGGCATACATTATGGCGAGTTCAATTTAACTCCAGACTAAACAGATTAAATACAATTCAAAAACAGAAAAGTGCCACCCCTATATTGTTCCCATTTGATTGTCGGTTTACGTATACCTCTTAAATCCCAATGTACGTCACAGCTTTATGGTGAGAACATAGAATTGAAGCAGGACTGAAACACTGGCCTTACTGTGTTTACACATCTGAACAGTCCATTTCATCAGGGAAAATAATTTTCCTTCCATTGAAAGCTGGTCTAAGTATACAAGGCATGATTGAGCGGAGGAGTTATCAGGACAAATGTTTGAGCAGTTTGACTTTTTTCATGGTGGTGATGGGGATTGGTGATCATACTCTGGCACACAGTCAACCTTGTTTTCTATCATAATTCTTACACTTCTAGCCTGGACCGAGAACCTGAGCACAATTTTCCATCTAAACAGATGCTAAGAACAAAGACATCCAGAGTTCAAAGTATGAAACATGCTTTCGAACTATTAAAATACACCAGCACTTAACAGAACCATGAGACGTGTCAAGGTCCAGCTCATTCGGTTCTGCTTTAATCTTTCCAAGGTGACAATTCTCCATTCCCCAAAATAACTTTGAAACTCATCTTGGCACTTTATCATATTCCAGGCAGAAGATGGAGACATCCTTTCTCCTGGGTCCAATTCCTAGATTTGAAAGATCTCACACTGTAAATCTCCCCAGTTACGTCTTTCCAGCAGTCTGGAATCTTCAGCTCCTCCTTGCACCAAGTAGCCAAAAATGAATTCACTTGTCTGGATGTCCTTATGATTTATTCCACCAACTCCAAACCTTTTGTCCAAACACCTAACGCCTTAGGACAAAACACTTCTTACTGTATATCTTCCAAGTCATTTACCAGGTCTGGAATGTAAACCATGCAGCAATTCATCCTGATCATGTCCACAGAAGATCTGGCGCACAGCCCGTCCAGCACGTTTATTAACATACAATACAAAGGCATGAACCAGCTTCACGCAAAACAAATTGTAAATTTGCCTTTCTATTGAAGAAGCCAGAGGCAAGAAAGTCAAAGGAAAAACTCCTCGAGCCTACATGTGATCCTTTTCACACTATAAATGTGTGGAGGAGTAAACAGAAACAGTGCTGCATTTGTTTACAGGCTGTAAGGCACGAACAGGATGGGTTTTTATGACTTAAGCAGTGGCTTTTAGCTATAAATCTTTAAATTCATTCTACCAGCAACATGGTACGTCAAACATTTTTTTTCTCTCGCATTCTTTCTTTGCTTTAGCTTTCTTTTTGTTCACGGAACCTGTCATGGATATCTCACACGTCTACCTCAGCAGGTGATGGACACGAAGGATAAGACTTAGCACTGCAAAATCGAACCAGTAACTTGATCGTGAGATCCAGACACAAATTCAGCAATAGACTTCCCTTTAGCAGTCTGGAGAATATTTGGAACTTGGTTGGATCAATAATGACCCCAGGATAATTCTTGTCAAGTTTGAATTGTCCATCCACCCCTTATCTATAGTGCATATGCGTCAGGGTCATGGGGAAGCTGGGGCCAATCACAGCTGAGTTCATGTTAGAGACGGGGTTACACCCTGGAACAGGTTGTCAGACTGTCGCAGGATTAACATAGAAACAAACAACCTTTCACGCTCACACCTACGGGCAATTTAGAGTAGCCAGTTGACCTAATTTGCATCTCTATGGGAGACTGTGGGAGGAAACTGGAGCACCTGGAGGAAACCCATGTAGGCACAGAGAGAACACGCAATCTCCACACAGAAAAACCCTCAGTTAGCTGGTAGGTTCAAACCCACAACCTTCTCGCTGTGAGGTGGGACAGTGGTAGCTCAGGGGTAAGATGTTGGACTACTGATTGGGAGGTCATGAGTTCAAACCTACTCCAAAGCTGCTTCTGCTGGGCCCTTGAGCAAGGCCCTTAACCCTCAAATGCTCAGTTGTATAAAATGACATAAATGTAAGTCAGTCTGCATAAGGGCGTCTGCCAAATGATGGAGATGTAACGTAATATAATGAGGTAATAATGCTAACCACCGTACCACCGGGGCCCCAATATGTCATCCTATGCGAAAATTATTCAATTATTTTTAATAATATGGTGCTGGAACATTGTTTCCAATGAGTTTTTACACTCTCACTCGGCAGCCTTTGCAACAGAATAGATTTTTTTTTATTTTCTAAGTATGAAATGATGTTCTTTCTGCAAAATGTGCCTGAAGAGACTTTAAAGTGGCTAAGGGCTCCTAAAGGGCTTCTCAGTGTAAGCTGCTCTGATAGGAAATCACTCTCTAGGCTTTTAAATAGGACTCTCCGTGAGGATTCTCCCCAAAAAGACGAACCAAAATGATAAAAAAAACATCTTAGTGTTTGAAGAAAATATCTGACTGATTTAGATTTATCCATTTTCCCAAATATAAATCGTGATAAAGATTGATTGCCCAGCAAGATCCCTGATGGAAGTCCAGCAGGACCTCCTAGTCCTAGCAGTAATACAGAATTACATAGTAGAATGAACCTGCATTCTCCAATGTTTTAGTGCAATTTCCAGGACTATTTGATGCAATAAAATTCAGCCTATTATGACAGAGATGTGGCTATATCATTATCCTCATCATTATCTGAACCTGCCCAAGTAAACGTGCCGAATTTCCAGTCTGAAAGGCAAAGAAATTAGCTGAGCCTTTCACCAGGATCTGATTATTCTTCCCTTTGGAGACTTCTTTACCAGGACCAGTGGGTTCCATGTTACTCTGATCCCGCCAAAACCACAAGAGAAAATGAATGCCAGATGTGATCGTCACCCAGACATGATGGGTTTATTCCAACTTTATGAACACCCACCCATCACTTTACGAACACTCCACTCTGTCCATGTAAACAGATCCCCAGATTCCCAAGGGATCCTGGGTAATCAGGGTCAAAGTCAAAGTGAGGAAACATATTATCCGTCTTATTATTTATTAATATATCAAATTAACATATGTTCAAGGTAATAAAATCCAGAAGAAATAACAAAATGCATTCAATATCAACAATAGTTGTTTCTTTAAAGATAATGGGTCGTGACTTCACAGAAACAGGAGTCACCACTTCTACCAGAAGACGTTTGTCACCGAGTTGTGGTGCGGTCAGGGCTGGGAATCATGACTCAGTTGCAGGGTTCAGGGGCAGATTGTGGACGTCTCGTCCTCTGAGTCTGGAACATGTGGTGGCCATGCTCAAACTTCAATCAAGTTCGTGTTGGCCGGTTGTAAAGTTTGGCTACATTCGAAGCAGATATTAGGTCTTGCGCGTGATTTAACAATGTTCTGTTCCACCTCTAAACAATGAATCAATCTCAGAAGTTCTGTTTCAGAAAGAAAGAAGAGCCATGAAAGTTTCATTGTTGCATATTTAAAAAGAAATACTTTGTGTGGAATGCACAGAATAGTAAATGTAATGATTTTTCAGCAAGAATCCACAACTTTTTACTTTTCTTATTTTTTACTTACAGAAAAAGAAGAGAAAAGAATTGACAGGAAATATAATAAACTTGTCTGACAATCATTAAAATTTCTACTTTTGTCACGAAGAGCAAATGATAGCAATGTTATACCACTCACAGTTCATGGACATTACCTCAGTAAACACAATAACGAACAAATAAAGATTTTCATGCTCGTTGTGAAATAACTCGTATGATTACCTGGGATTGACGCAGATGTTTCATTTTTAAGTAATTGTTTGAACTGTGAGTTCTTGAAATTTTAATGATTTTTTAATTTTTTTTGTGGACCTCCAGCACAAATAATGAGATGATTTTTTTTTAAGATCTAGCGTTTGTTATTGTGAAAAACCTTGAGTAAAACTCAGAAAATAATAATATCCCGCTCAGAAGATCTAATTTACATATCACATGACGTGTTTCTCACATCGTTCACATGTGTTGCAAGCATTTTTGTTTCCCAGGATATGATATGTACTCGTATATTCACATGTCAAATGTGTATGATCCCATATGAAAGGAATGATGAGTAATAAAGTGTGACGAGTAAACATAAATCCCTAAATATTCTAATATTTGATGAAGGAAACAATAAGAAACGATAAAAATTTCAAATGTCAGGAGGACGAAAGAGAGTTGTTTTGGACTATTTATAAACGAGTCCCTGTAATTATTGACCATGACAAATCTTCAAGAAGCTCAACATAACAGACATCAGTGTATAATCTTGAAGGTTCCTAAGCAACAAACAAACAAACAAACAAACAAACAAATAGCAACAACAACAATAATAACAATAATAATAATTTTGCTTTTATTTATTTGTTTGTTGGTTTCTTTCTTTCTTTGATTGTTTGTTTGTTTGTTTTAGACTTGCCATGTCCTGGAATAATACCTTACCCCTGCGAGTTTTTTGTCCTGCTTTAAAAGCTTTTTACAGACATTTTAAAATTCATGATTTATTTTAATGTCAAAAAACTAAACATATATACTGTATCAGATTTATAAAAATTTCTCAAATTAGCAAAATAAAATAAGTTTTAAATCATACAAGTAATTTCAAAAGACACTTTGCCTCTGTATTTCATGTCATTTCACGTTAAAAAACTTGATATATAAGCATATACGTGCTTCCAGGGTGAAAGTTCAGATGCCTGAGCAGCCATTTCAACTAGCTACAGAAAAGTTCCCACCTAATATTAATTTCCCTGTAAATTTTAAAATTACATGTAAAAAAAAATCATTTCTTCGAATAATACACTGATGCTAGTGTGAATAATGAAGCATGCTTTGACATGCTGTTGGCGCCATCTTGGAAAATAAAGTAAATCTGTCTGTACGTAAGATACCAGTGACAACATTCCCAGTGACTTAAAGCAATCACACCATATTACTTCAAATTTAAGAGTCTTGGTCAGTACAGTCACAATTTCTCATTAAATACCAAGGAAAATTCAAAATGTGAACATCTTGCTGGTCGGAAATTGAACACAATTTGAGAAAGACCCAAAAACTCGTCATTGTGTCCCAAAACAATAAAAGTTACATTTACTCATCCTACATCTGCTCAACATCATATTCAGGCTACAGGAAGTGTAATAGACCCTGAAGTGAGACACGTTGCATCGACACGTCACTCTGACACGTGACTGTGATGTCACCGTCGCATGCTGACTGCAGAAACATAGCTGGTGACAGCCGGGATTTTTATACGCAGAGCAAGAATGTGTTTTCTGAAACATTGTGTTGTGCTCTTTGGTGTCGTCATCAGAAAAGCTTTCATAAAAATACATTTGTTTGCTAGCAATTTGTTTGACAGCTTTCCAAGCCAACAGAAGACGGTTGTGGTTCCAGGTGATTAGGAGGGATAAGTGACGTGAGGAACTCCGTCTCTTCAGCGTCCACGTCACCTCAGCTAAGAAGCCAACATGCCCGATTTATATTCTGGTTTAAAAAAACCCGTGTAACTCCCCTAAAATCTCCATCAAAGAACTAGCTAGATAATGCTGTATAGATCGGTCACATTCTTACTGATGGAGCGTTGGATAGTTAGAGCGTGTTTAAACATGGACATGTTTAGCTAGCTAACTTTGTTCAGCGAATAAATGAGCTTTTCATCTGGCTGGAATCACCCCAGCTTTCGGTGCCATGTCGATGTTCTTAATGATGCTTAATTCTTGAGCAAGCCCGAAAAACAAAGAGGCAGTCATCGAAAGACTTGTAAAAACAAAAGCCAAAAAACATTTGGATGGGATGTGTTCATATGTCTGTTCATGACTGGTGAGACTACAGCTTCGCATCGTTTAAGCACTAACACGACGACGAGACACAAAGATCTTTTGGAGTTACACCATGGAAAAGTCTTCGTTTAGCCAAGTAGCACTCACTGTATTTTATTGCTAATCTCAAATAATAAGTGGATAATATTTTAGCTGACCTGATTCTTCAGGCACATTGTAACCAAGTAGCATCAGGTTCCTGGGGATAATCAAATCTTTTCTTTTCTTTTCTTTTACAAAAACTAAAGTGATTTAAAAAGGAAACGCATACTAAGAAACATTTCTACCTTCTGAATTTACATTTAAATGTTCTTCCCTTTTCCCACCTCTCTCTCTGTCTATCTCTGTGTGTGTGTGTGTGTGTGTGCGCGCGTGTGTGTGTGTGTGTGTGTGTGTGTGTGTGTGTGTGTGTGTGTGTGTGGGCCACAAAAAACGAGTGTGTCATAAACATGCCAATGACATTGCAGTGCAGCTCACTGTGGTTTGACATGCAGGTGTCCTTTTTACACAGCTGTTCAAAAATGGACACTTTTACAATCCTGCACAAGAGGAGAGAGAGAGACAGACAGACACACACACATAGAGAGAGAGAGAGAGAGGGAGGACATGTCCAGACCAGACTGAGAGATAAACAAAGAATGAAAAACAGTCTGACATCAGGAATGATTGCTGCAGTCGTTCGCACCTCTCGGTTCTGATCCGAGCAGAAACAACGCACGGCTCTGGATGTTTTCTGGTGAATCCTTTTCACACAGTGTTGAAATAATCTTAAAAAGGATTATTAAAGGACCGAGTGCAACATTCTCAGAATTAAAGCTGCCTAACACTACTACCCCTTGTCTGGGCATCGGTACTATCCAGTGTCCATGTTTTTATACCATTAGTCTGTGTATGTCACCCTGCTGCACTGCACTGCACTGAACTCTCCAAACACCACATGCATCTTCCCAGGCAAACAGGCCAGAGGTCGATATACTAACTACTGAATGAAGGAATTACTACATAATTGTACTAATTATACAATTAAAGCTATTGAAATCTAGCTTTTAAGGGCGGCACGGTGGCTGAGTGGTTAGCACTGTCGCCTCACAGAGAGAAGGTCCTGGGTTCGAGCCCCGGGTTCGACATGGGTGCCTTTCTGTGTGGAGTTCACATGTTCTCCCCGTGTTCGTGTAGGTTTCCTCCGGGTACTCCGGTTTCCTCCCACAGTCCAAAGACATACACAGAGGGGATTAGGCTAATTGGCTGCTGTAAATTACCCGTAGGTGTGAATGTGAGTGTGAACGGTTGTCTGTCTCTGTGTGTCGCCCTGCGCTGGATTGGCGACCCGCCCAGGGTGTAACCCCGCCTCTCTCCCGATGTCAGATGGGATTGTTGCTAGCTTCCCCCTGCAACCCTGACCAGGATTAAGAGGCAGAAGACGAATAAATCTAGCTTTTAATAAATAAACTTATATTGCATGTGTGTGTGTGTGTGTGTGTGTGTGTGTTATTGAACTGTCCAGATTGTACCTCACCTGTCTCTCTCTCTCTCTCTCTCTCTCTCTCTCTCTCTCTACTGAAATCAGCCAGGCTACAGCTTCCCCCACAACCCACAATGGTTAAGTGGCATGGTGTGTGTGTGTGTGTGTGTGTGTGTGTGTGTGTGTGTGTGTGTGTGTGTGTGTGTGTGTGGTTGTAGCTTTATTTATTTAGTAAGTGTAATGGTTTTTTGATGAGCTTATTTTATACAGATTCTTACAGATCCTTCTCTTAAAGTTAATATGGTTTAAAATGATCACACTAATATATGAAGGTGTGTGTGTGTGTGTGTGTGTGTGTGTGTGTGTGTGTGTGTGTGTGTGTGTGTGTGTGTGTAAAGGTATTACCAAACACAATATAACAAGTGTCATGTTGGTACATTTATTTCTGAAAAAATAAACAAGTAACTAAGTAAATCAATCAATCAATGTATTTGCAGTTTTTTTCATTGTCCATTTGAGTTTTCGTTATTTATCCCCTTCTTTCTTTCTTTCTTTCTTTCTTTCTTTCTTTCTTTCTTTCTTTCTTTCTTTCTTTTTTTTAAATTTCTTTCTTTCTTTCTTTCTTTCTTTCTTTCTTTCTTTCTTTCCCTACCTTTCTCTCTGTCTGTCTTTTTATCTGTCTATCTTTTGCTGTATTTTTGGCCGGTTTGCTTTCTTTTTTGTTTGTTTGTTTGTTTGTTTGTTTGTTTGCTGTATGTGTGTTTGTGTGTGCTACTGCCCCCTAGTTGTGCCGACATGAACTGCAGGTCTGTGTTCTTCCTCTCCTGAAGCCTGCCTTCACCCCTGCCCTACATTCCCCCCTAGCTGTTCATTCATAAAAGCCCCACCCCTCCCCCCTCTACAAACCCCTTTAGTGCTGTGGAAACTGCAGAGGAACAGGGATCAGCCCTCAGCCAGAAACCTGCACAGATACATACACTATATATATATAAAACAAGAGAAACAGATACAGCTAATTCAATAAGAAACACAGAGAGAGAGAGAGACAGAGAGAGAGAGAGAGAGAGAGAGTGTGTGTGTGTGTGTGTGTGTGTGTGTGTGTGTGTGTGTGTGTGTGTGTGTGT
>JAQLOM010154934.1:0-13206 GCA_030068315.1 Chrysichthys thysi
ACGGCTGTATCGCGGTTTCACCTTTCGCGGGGGGTCGGCGGAACGTAACCCCCGCGATAGGCGGGGGACCACTGTATATGTTTTGAAGTTTCTGTTTGATTTTATTTATTTATTTATTTTTTAAACCCTAGACTGGCGAGGCACCATACATGGTCACTTCATTGACCTTGTTTTGCAACATAAAAGTGGAAAAGAAAAAAAAAAAAAAAGAAAAATGTGGCAATGGCAAAGTCTTTTAATATCCTCTAATAACACTCTTGGATTGAAATTTTGTATTTCCAGGTATTTCAACGAGTGCTCTATAAAGGGTTAAAGGTGTTAATGTACAAATAGCCTGGAAAATATGAAGAACATGTAGGAACCATGCATCTACAGATGGGGTACACTGATATTAGAGTACTCTTACAGTGACCAGAAGGATGCAGTTAGTATAATTTTGTGCCCATAAATTATAAAAAGGACTTCACCAGCCTTTGGTCATGCTTTCTGCTGGTTCATTTTAATGGGACAAACCATAAAAGCCCAATCATTTACCTACAGTGTAATAAAGAGTGATCAGTGGCATGTGGACAACCCTTTCAATAACTATATCTGCGTACATTCAGAGGGCACAGATATGTTTCAGAGGGTTGCAGTGACTCCCTCTGATCTCTAATCAGAGGGATTAGAGATCTAATCTCTGTTTTTGCACACTTCCTTACTTTGTGCTTACTAACACAGGCACTAGTAAGTAAGAAGAATAAGACCCATGACTCCTTACCATGATAACTAGTGTTGTGTTGTGCTCAAGATCAATCTTGGTCTTGATAGGTTTTGAGATCTGTGGTCTGAGCATCTGGTTTTGGGCTTGACATGCACTCCACCATATGTGGTGTTGGTCTTGGTTTGGCGGTGTCCTCCATCTTGAATCTGACTCCATTGGTTGGTGTTTGGGCTTTGCTTGGTCTTGGTCAAGGTGGTCTTAAACCCAACATTTGTTTTTCCCATTAACATTTCTGTGCTTTGGAACTGTCGTCGGAAATGACAGATTATATCACTGGCCGTCCACCTCTTGTGAGTCTTTAAAGTCCTTGCTGTCGCCACATATCTCAAGCCAAACTGTAATTTGCAAAGAAATGCAGAGATGAACTACAAAAGTTCTAGAACTATGATCGTCTACCAAAGTGATGGAAAGGCCAAAGTATGAAGAAAGGAAGGAGCTGGTCATTTTCCCCCAAACACCTTGAAGTACAGTGGAGATAGTTTCATGACTTGGGCTTGTATGGCTGTTTCTGGGATGGGCTCACTAGTCTTTTACTGATGTAAATCATTATGGTAGTAGCAGATTGAATTAAGAAGTCTACAGAAACTTTCTGGTCACCAGTTTACAGAAAAAGGTGTCCGATGGAATTGGGAGGAACTTCAACATGCGGCAAGGCAATAGCCAAAACACTGCTAACGTGACAAGTGACTTCATCAAGTTAAACAAGTGGAAGTTTGTAGACTGGCTAAGTCAATCACCAGACCTTAATCCCATTGAGCATGCATTTCACCTTCTGAAGAGGATATTGAAGGAAGCAAAACAAAACATAAAACTGAAAAGCTGTGGTACAAGCCTGGAGCAGAAAAATACAACAGTGTGGCGATGTCAGCCTGATGCAGTTTTCGGAAGCAAAGTTATAATTAAATAATATAGCTAAGTAGTATTATTTAAGACTTTGTTGCATTATTTTTGCTCGCCTAACAACATATCTAAATATAAATATCAGGAAATTAAAAACCTAGCATATATTCCCTCATTCATCTTTTGATCTCAAACCAAAATTTCTGATACTTTCTTCCATTTTACAATACCTCAAAGGTACCCTATTGGATTCAGATCCTGTGACTAGGAGGGCCACTAAAGAACTCTGAACCCATCGTCAGGTTCATAAAACCAGTTTGAGAGGACTTTCCCTATGTGACACTGGATTATTATGCCGGAAGTGGCTATTAGAAGATGGGTAAATTGTAGCCATGAAGGGATGCACATGGCCAGCAGCAGTCCTTGAATAGCCCATGGCATTCAAGCAATAATTGGTATTAATGGGCACAAAAAACATGAATTTGCCAAGAAAGCTTTGCCCACACCATTACACCAGCTCTGCCAGCCTGGACTGTAGACTCAAGGCAGTTGGATCCTTGAAAACATGCTGTTGGTACCAATTTCTGACCCTGCTATCTGTGTGTGTCAGCAGAAATCAAGATCCAACTGACCCAGTTGTTTTTGAAGACTTAAACTGTCCAGATGGAACCCAACAGGGTCTTCTGCCATTGTAGCCCATCTGCCTCAAGATGTAACGTGCATTAAGATGCTTTTCTGCTCATTATAATTGTACAGAACAGCTTTGTTACTGTAGCCTTTCTGTTAGCTCAAACTATTCTCCACTTTCCTCTCTCATCAACAAGGCATTTTCATCTGCTGAACTGCTGCTTACTTGAATGTTGTTTTTTTTCCCCCCTTTATTAAACCATATTGAGTAAACAGTGACCGTTTTGTGTGTGAAAATCCAACCAGCTCAGTCATTTAAGTACTCAAAACCAGCCCATATGGCACCAGTAATCTTGCCACGGTCTAAATCAGTGAATACACATTTCCCCCCTTTCTGACAGTTGGTGTGAACATTATTCAAAGCTGCTTGCCTACAATGGATCTGGAAAGTGTTCACAGCATTCCACTTTTTCCACAATATCCTATGTTACAGCCTTATTCCCAAATAGATTAAATTCATCTTTTACCTCAAAATTCTACTCACAATACTTCATAATGACAAAGTGAAAAGTTTGTTTGAAACTTTTGCAAATTTATAAAAAAATAAATAGCAAAAATTAAACGCAAGTATTCACTACGTTTGCCATGACTCCCAAAGGTGACCTCAGGTGCTAGCTGATTAGATAACTCCATGAATGTGTGGGTGTATAGGTGCTCCTAATGTGTTTGAGTAGTGTACATTTTTGGGTGTTGAACCCAAGGCACTGAATTCTACAGGGTTTTGACCCTTCAAGACCTCCAGTTTCTAAGTTCATGTATAAAATGTAAATGTGTAATGTCCTATGCATTCTTTTGTAGATATCCAGGAGCAGGCAATGTGAAAAATACATAGATGGCCAGAGAGAGATGCATTCTAACTGGATGAGGTGAGGAAGACACTGCAAGTTGTTTTTGCCATTCATTATTTATTGGAAAACATTAGTTTGTGCTTATGACTTTCCATAAGAAAATTAAATGAGATACAACACAAATACTATGGGGAACCTTTCTATACCCATCAGCCTTAATGTCTCTAAAATGTTTGATGTACCCCTCACCACCATCTTTCTTTAGTTCACCAGATTGCTATGCATTATGACTAATGCATAGAGAAGCCTAGTTGTTTCATTCTTGTCCTTTAGCGAACATGCATTACCTGCATAATACAGGTGCTTCCCGAGTTACGATAGCCCGACTTACGATTTTTCGAAGTTATGATGACGATCATGATCCACTAAAAATTGTAAAATATTTAGAAAATATTTACAATTTGTGGGCAGGCATTGCAGACAGCCCAGCGTAACGGCGTATACCATACGCGGACATTCAGACGATGCCTGGAAGCACTCGGCCGACACCCAGAAGTACGTGGGCAATGCCCGGATCACTGGCCTTGCGTGATGCTTCACATTCTCCCACAACTCACGGAGTTAACTTGTATGGGTGTACTGTACAGTGCATTACTGCAGGGTTTTTTTTGTGGTTGTTAACAGAACAGCTTCAGTGGAGGCTGTCTAGTAGGAGCTCAGTATTTGTGTAGTGGGGTGTCTCATGTGGACAGAGCTTAGAGACAGTGCTGCTACCTCCCCCAGGTGCAGACCTCTCTGACAAACTATCTCTTTTGACTTAAATGTGATTTTAAATGAGGTCTTCATTGAGTGTGTGTGGTCTTCTTCAGGAAAAGACCCCTGGGTTGGCTAGGCTAGGCTAAGATCAGCTAAGATACCCAAGCTAGGCTAAGTGGTTCAACGGCAAAAGGCATAGAAATATGCACATCTCATTTCTTGATTTGGCATATTGTGTCCAAGAACATGCTTGTTTTTGGGAGATGAGAGGAAACTGGTGATACTGGTACAAACCCACGCAAACATGAGCAAAAATACAAAACCTGGCATGAATGATAAACTAAGCTCAGGACTGAAGCAGCATTTGTGAGGTGGCAGCACTATCCCCAGTACCATGATACTGCTGAGTTTGAACTAAAAGCTTATTTGTTTTAATAAAGTGGTAATATTTTTTTGCTATTTAATTTACTGGTATTTAAACCAGGGCTTAGTTGAGTAAGCAATTTTGAATCACAACATTGCAGTTGTGACTGCTTGTTTGTTTCTCCAAGTAATTAAACTCTTTTCTACCTGGCAGACTTTTCCTTATTGTTGGCAACAGTCTTGTGCCATTTTGGTCAGTCCTTTGCAGCCTTCTGAGCTTCTTCCTATGAACGGCGCATCATTTTCAGCTCACTCTCTATCGTTCTTCTCTTTAGGCGTATCTGGTCTTCCCCTTTTCCTTTGTCCCACATTGGGTGACTCTCATGAAATTAGACTTATGAGGTGTCATGAAGCATTTTTATGATAAAAGTTAATGCTATCAAAATAATAAGGATAACATTATGCTCCGTTGTACAAATGAGATAAATGTAAGTCGCTCTGGATAAGAGCATCTACCAAAATGACTATAATGTAATTATAAACATCTCTTCATTTACTATTTTGCTCATGATTTCAAATGACCATCATAAATGCACATTTTGCTGGGGGTTTTTTCACATTTATGGTGAAATTTCTCATTACCGTAACGTGTCCATAATTAGATTTGGGCTCTATGAGATGGAAATATTAGTAATTAAAAAGGATAAAGAATACACTTCAGTGCATGTTATACTATAAACAGTTACAGTGAAGAAAAATGAGTTATTTGGTTGTCATTGGTAAAGGTAGTGAAAATAATAAGGGATAGAAATGTGTCCAAAACCAATTTCCTCATTCTCCGCAACAATTTTCAATCACTGTTTAAGTCCTCAAGGAACTAACATTTGCAAGGAATTTTGGTGGAGGGGACAGTGTTGACTAACACTCAAGATGAATACCAGGTAAGCAGTTAATTTTTTTTATCTCTCCAGAAAACAGGTAAAAGTTTGTTCATTATAGTGCCTGCACGACTTTTCAGTTCTCATTACCAAAACATGAAGGTTCGAAGTTTTAAAAACTGTTGCTGTTTTTATTTCATTATTATATACCCTATTATGGTCTAAACGCAAACAGCTAAGAATAGTTTAGCTAGCCCTCATGGTACTTCCACAGTAAGCATAAAAGTTCAAGGTCACTCATCCACCGCAACACCATTATCATTTACCGCAACAATTTAGGGCCTGTTGCGGTAGAGAGACTCAATGTTTCGGTAATGAGAAACAGACTAAGAAAGGAGGGAAATGTACTATAACTCTGGCTTAAATCCATATATAACATGATATTTATCTTAAACACTTTTTGAACAGATTGTGTTATAAGCCAGCTATTACAACCCAGCCAGCAGGGGTCACTAATTTTCCATTTTTATGTCGTGCTTCCACAAAAAAAAGTGTGGATGCAGGAAAGGCAACCTACCATAATTTGACTGATTTAAATCATTTTACAGTAGTACAATCTCTATCTTTCTGTATTTCTGTCTTTCTATGAAATGTTACATTCAAGTATGGTATTTTGTTGCAGGCAAGTGTCAGGTGAAAAGAAAAGGGCATCAGCGAAAGAGAGGCTGGCAAAGCATAGGGCAGCAATTTACAGCGATCCAACCTTACTTGAGGAATACAGAAGAAAGGAGAGAGAGAGGTTAGGGGAACGGGTAATAACAGGGAAAAATATAACGAGTTAGGCTGACCAACACTTGCACTCACACTCTCCCACAGACTCGCACATACACAGACACAAACTCAAACATTGCACACTACACACAGCATACACACACACACACACACACACACACATTGATGTTGACATGCAAACGTGAGGTCATCCACATGACACACGCTCTTTCACAGACAATCACAAATAGACATGCATGCCCACACACTCAGGTACACAGATGCATATGTAGAAACACACATGCACACGCTAACACAAATACATTAACTTTTTTCCTTTTTCCAGGTATCGAAAACGTAAGGAAACCGGTAAACTCAAGACAACTCAGGATCTGTCAAGTAGACAGCATGAAAGGAAAAAAAGGCAATGGAGGAAGAATTCGGCAAAGTACTACTACAAGAAAAAGCAAGAGCAAGTACTTCTCGATTTAACACCAGAATCTTGTGTAAGCGAGGCAGAGAATTTTGAGAATGAGGAAACACAAAGACAGGAACTGGACACAAATCTGAACAGAACACCAACCAGAAGAACAGAAGAAAGTTTAGAAATAACAGGACCAGTGGAGGCATCCACCCCCCGGAGAACACGGCCAGTAAAAAATAGAGAGCAGTCATCAAAGCTTTTAGGAAAATTAAGATCAAAATTAAAGATGTGCTGAAGAAAAATGTGTGGCAAAAACGGCAGAACTGTTGAATAAATGAATGAATGATTCTCAGGAAAACAAATGTTTGTTACATTGAAAAGGTTGTCAGGAACACATGATTGTATGTTATACTAGAATGATTATTCTCACTAACAGTCACAAGACATAATGCTTTTTTTGCATAAGATTGTATGTTGTCCTGTGACGTTTATGATAAATGTGAAAATGAAACACTGTTCATGAAATAAACAATGAAATGAAATGAAAATGGTTTTTTTTTTTTTTTTACATGGTATGTTGTGGAGCGTGGTGGATCAATGGTTACATTGCTTGACTGACACTCGGGCAACAAGGGTTTGATTCCCAGCTGCAAGCAGCCAGTCCACTGCTCAGGGTTAGTGTGTGCGTTCGTTCGCTGTGTGTCTCAGTAATTCACTAATTGCACTCTCATAAATGCAGAGGAGGAATTTCCCTCATGGAATCCAAAAAGTGTATATACTTATGTTTTTTAAATATGTTAAATATAGTTAGGTATCAAACATTGTACAGTGAATGTAAATCTCATTTCCAAAATATTGATCGTCATTACCAACATGGCATTCTCATTACCGCAACATGGATTTTTTTTTTACGAATTAAGTATCATATTTTGTTTTAAAGTGTATAAATATTATACAACACTACTTACTCACTACTTATTTAATACCTGCTACATAAAAAAATATGAATGTTATCTTTTAACAAAGCAATTAAATAAACTAAATTGTAAATCATTACAAATGTTTCGGTAATGAGAGTTAAGGAAATAAAAAAAATTAAAAAATGAAAAATGAATCTCTCGCGTTATACATAGTTTTGAACATGAGTAATGGGAGTCTACTTTAACAATATAGGAAATGTTTAAAAAATATTCTGAAAATATTTTTTATAGTTGGTTCAGACCATAATCTTATATGTACAAATATAATATTTTCTTCAAGAGCATTTTAAAAATTCTGATATTGGACACATTCTAAATCTGGATTTTGTGAGAATCACAAAGTGGAAATTCTTTGCTATTTAATTTAGTGGTATTTAAGCCAGGGCTTAGTTGAGTAAGCAATTTTGGAATCACAGCATTGCAGCTGTGACTGCTTGTTTGTTTCTCCAAGTAACTGAACTCTTTTCTACCTGGTAGACTTTTCCTTATTGTTGGCAACAGTCTTGTGCCATTTTGGTCGGTCCTTGGCAGCCTTCTGAGCTTCTTCCTATGAATGGCGCATCATTTTCAGCTCTCACACTATCGTTCTTCTCTAGGTGTATCTGGTCTTCCCGTTTGTCCCACAGATGCCCACCTTAATGATGTTTAAGGTATATGCTCTGATGACCTTCTGAATACATGACTGAGCCCAATAAACCTGGCTTCTTTTTTCCATGACAACACTGCGGTATCCTGTCATTCAATAAAGATCCTTGATTGCTATCTTCTTGGGCCAGAAAATGTTGCAGATCTTCCTGAGACAGCCTTCATGGAATCATCTGCAATCTCGTTGTCTTCTGTTGCAAATGACTATGATCAGTCAACAACATGGCTACACTGTCGATCAGTTCTATCAGTTCTTTCAATCAATTCACTCTGGAGCAACTAGTATTTCATTTAGAACATTTACAAAATTTGCCAGATGCCCTTATCCAGAGTGTTTTACATTTCTGCATCTGAGCAGTTGAGGATTAATGGCTTTGCTCAAGTGCCCAGCAGTGGTAGCTTGCTAGTGCTGGCTTTTGAACTCACAACTTTCTGATCAATAGTCCAAAATCTTAAACACTACCACTGCCTACCACTATACTGTTCTGTATTGAATTATATTGAGACACTTCCCTTTACACACATGAACTTTAATGACATGCCATTCTTAACATGTAAGCTTTAATATTGAGTTGGCACACCCTTTTAGCTAACAGCTTCAACTCTTCTCAGAAGGCTGTCCACAAGGTTTAGGAGTTTGTTTATAGGAATATTGGCTATTCTTCCAGGAGAGCATTTGTGAGGTCAGGCACTGGTGTTGGATTTGAAGGCCTGTCTCACAGTCTTGGCTCTAATTCATCCCAGAGGTGTTCTATTGGGTTGAGGTCAGAGCACTGTGTGGGCCAGTCAAATTCCTCTACACCAGGGGTGTCCAACCTTTTTCCCACTGAGAGCTACTTTTTAGAAAATAAACGCCACCAGACCACCCCCCCACCCCATGAGATTGCAATGCTGTCACTGGGGCGTTGGCATAATAATTTTGGGGTTGGTGGCAGCGTTAAAATTTTGTGGGCGGGGGGGGGGTTTGGTTCACCGCTCATTTTGATCACTCAATCTGAAATTTTGTCCCCGCTCACCACTAGTGGCCAGTGCTGACACGAAAACACACCACGCACTAGCCATGCTGACAGTAAGGCTGTCAGCATGGCTGGAACTGGAACTAAGGGCCCAAGCCCAACCCCTGAAAAACCACCTCACACCATAATCTCCCCTCCACCAAAATTTACACTTGACACAACACAGTCAGGCAAGGACCGTTCTCCTGGCAACCTCCGACTCGTCCAGTGGATTGCCGGACAGAGAAGTGTGAAATGCTTTGCATTGCACTTGGCGATGTAAGGTTTGGATGCAGCTGCTCAGCTGTGGAAACTGTGGATAATCTGAAGGCCACATGAAGTTTGGAGGTGTATAGCTATTGACTCTGCAGAAGGTTACTTTTGCACACTGTGCACCTCCATATGTGCTGGTCCCGGTCAGTGATTTTACGTGGCCTATCACGCTATGGCTGAGTTGCTGCTGTTCCCAATTGCTTCCACTTTTTGATACCACTAACAGTTGACCATGGAATGTTTCGACGCGAGGACTTATTGCACAGATGGCATCCTATCATAGTACCAAGCTTGCGGTGACTAGATCTGGACAAGACTACAGAAAGATATCTCCTGCATTTAATGTTCCAAAGAGCACAGTGGCCTCCTTAATCCTTAAATGGAAGAAGTCTGATTCTTCCTTGAGCTGGCTGCCTGGGCAAATTAAGCAATCGAGGGAGAAGAGCCTTGATGAGAGAGGTAACCAAGAACCCAAAGATCACCCTGTCTGATCTCCAGAGATCCTGTGTGGAAATAGGAGAATGTTCCAGAAGGAAAACCATCACCACAGCCCTTCACCAATCTGGGCTTTATGGCAGAGTGGCCCGACAGAAGCCTCTCCTCAGAGTTTGCAAAAAAAAAACTACCTAAAGAACTCCCAGATTGTGAGAAATAAGATTCTGTAGTCTGACAAAACCAAGATAGAACTCTGACCTTAATTCTAAGTGATATGTGTGGAGGAAACCAGGTACTGCTCATCACCTGCACAATACCATCCCCACAGTGAAGCATGGAGGTGGCAGCATCATGCTGTGGGGTGTTTTTCAGCTGCAGGGACTGGACAACTGGTCGTAGTTGAAGGAAAGATGAACACGGCGAAGTACAGAGATTCCTGGATGAAAACCTAGCCCAGTGCTCTCAGGACCTCATACTTGGGCCAAAGGTTCACCTTCCAACATGACAGTGACCCTAAGCACACAGCCAAAACAACACAGGAGTGGCTTAGGAGCAACTCCATGAATGTCCTTCAGTGGCCCAGCCAGAGCCCTGACTTAAACCCAATTGAACATCTCTGGAGAGACCTGAAAGTGGCTGTACACCAACGTTCCCCATCAAACTTGACAGAGCTGTGGAGGATGTGCACAGAAGAGTGACAGAAAATCCCCAAATCCAGGTGTGAAAAACTTGTATCATTCCCAAGAAGACTCACAGCTGTATTAGCTCAAAAAGGTGCTTCTACTAAGTACTGAGCAAAGGGTCTGAATATTTACGTCCATTTGATATTTCGGTTTCTCTTTTTTAACAAATTTACAAAAAATTCTATAATTCCATATTTGTGCTGTCATTGTGGGGTACTGAGTGTAGATTCATGAGAAAAAAAATAATTTGATTTTAGCATAATGCTGCAACATTACAAATGGTGAAAAATTGAAAGGGGTCTGAATACTTTCTGAACGCACTGTACATTACCACCATAGACAGTGTTACCACCCAGAAACAGATTACCTTGTACCCAAATTAGAAACCCTGGATGAACAGGGATGTCTGCCTCCTGCTGAAAGCCTGCAAGACTGCCTTCAGATCAGGAGATACAAAATCCTACAGGACAGCCAGGACTACCCTGAAGCGGGAAGGCCAAGCCCTACTACAAGTTAATGGTTGAGAAATACTTCAGTTTCCATCCCCTGAGCAATGTGGAAAGGCATTAAGGCCATCAGTGATCACAAGCCCTTCAACCCCTCCCCCATCCTCTGTTAGCTCCTTTCTTAGAGCTTAACATCTAAGCTTGGTTTGAAAAGGACAGCCAGGAGCCTGCAACCAAGGCAGAGCTGAGTCCGGGCCACCGATCCCTAACACTCACTCCTGCTGATGTCAGAGCAGTGCTGAGCAGGATCAACGCATGCAAAGCTGTAAGCCCTGATGGCATCTATGGATGTGTGCTCAGTACATGCACTGGGGAGCTGACGTGGGGTCCTGACAAACTTATTCAATCTGTCTTTGGCCCATGCTATTGTACCAACCTGCTTTAAGATCACCTCCATTGTGCCAATACCAAAACTGTCAAAACTCACACCCACATCTCGACGACTACCACCCAGTAGCACTCATCCCCCCCATCATGAAGTGCTTGGAGCAGCTATTCCTGGGACATCTCAAATCCTGCCTCCCCCACACGTTGGACCACCACCAATTTGCCTAGTATAGGAGCGCAGAAGATGCAGTCTCCATAGCGCTGTACTCTGTGCTCTTATACCTGGACAATGACAACACATATGCCAGAATGCTGTTCATTGACTTTAGTTCAATGTTTACCGCAGTCATGCCCTCTAAGCTAATGGCTAAACTTACAGATTTGGGCATCTGTGCTTCTATCTGCAACTGGATATTGGATTTCCTGACCAACAGGCCAATATGTTGGACTAGACCAACACTGCTCCTCCACCCTCACCCTAAACACCAGCATACCACAAGGCTGTGTGCGGAGTCCATTCCTCTGCTCCCTATTCACTCACGACTGCAGACCTCTACATGGATCTAATACGATCAAGTTTGCAGATGACTCCACAGTGATTGGCCTCATCAAGGACCATGATGTGTCGACCTACAGGGAAGAGGTGGACCACCTGGCTGCGTGGTGTGACAAACAACCTGCTGAGCTACACGAAAGAAGTCTAAGGAATGCATTGTGGCATTCAGGGCGAGATGGGACACACCAATCTATCCACATCAACATGGTGGTGGAATGTGTGACAAGCTTCAAGTTCTTCAGGATCCACATGTCACAAGATCTCTCCTGGTCAACCAACTGCTCGATCATAAGAAGGCTTTCCAGCACCTCTTCTTCCAGAGGACTCTGTGGGAAAGACCATCTCTCATCAGACATCAGGGTGAACGTCTATTGCTGCACCATCGAGAACATCCTCTCCAACTGTATCACAGTCTGGTATGAGAATTTCTCTGTGTCAGACTGTAAAGTGCTGTAGAATGTGGTAAAAACTGCCCAACACATTGTTGGAACCTCACTTCCTGCAGTTGAGGACATCTACAGGAAGTGTTGCCTCAGGAGAGCATGTTCCATCAGGACAAACTCCTACCACCCAGCACACAAGACTGTTTGCCCTCCTGTCCTTTGGAAGGGCTAAAGGAACCTACAGACTAAAACCACCAGGTTCAGGCATGTCTTTTTTTCCAAAAGTCGAATTCCAGAAAAGTTGGGACGTTCATTAAATTTGAATAAAATGAACACTTAAAGACTTTCAAAACACGTGAGCCAATATTTTATTCACAACAGAACTTAGATAACATGACAAATCTTCAAACTGAGACATTTTACAATTTTGTGCACATTTTCATTTCAAATTTGATGCTTGCTATAGGTCTCAAAATCATTAGGACAGGGGCATGTTTACCATGGTGTAGCATCTCCTCTTCTTTTCAAAACAGTCTGGGCATCGAGATTATGAGTTTCTGGAGTTTTGGTGTTGGAATTTGGTCCCATCCTTGCCTGATATAGGTTTCCAGCTGCTGAGGAGTTTGTGGTCATCTTGACATATTTTTAATGATGTGCCAAATGTTCTCTATAGGTGAAAGATTGGGACTGTAGACAGGCCAGTTCAGCACTTGGACTCTTCTCCTACGAAGCCATGCTGTTGTAATGGCTGCAGTGTGTGGGTTTGCATTGTCCTGCTGAAATACACAAGGCCTTCCCTGAAATGGACGTCATCTGGAGGGGAGCAGATGTTGCTCTAAAACCTTTATATACCTTTCAGCATTCATAGTTCCTTTCAAAACATGCAAGCTACCCATCCTGTATGCACTTATGCACCACCCATACCATCAGAGATCCTGGCTTCTGAACTGAACGCTCAGAACACGCTGGAAGGTCTCCCTCGTCTTTCCCCTGGAGGACACAGTGTCCTTGATCAACATCAATGTCAAATTTGGACTTGTCTGATCAAAGAACGCTTTCCCACTTTGAAACAGTCCATTTCAAATGAGTCTTGGCCCACAGGACACGACGGCGCTTCTGGAGCTTCTCAAATATGGCTTCCTTTTGGCATGAT
>JAQLOM010154982.1:0-13195 GCA_030068315.1 Chrysichthys thysi
GTGTGTGTGTGTGTGTGTGTGTGTGTGTGTGTGTGTGTGTGTGTGTGTGTGTGAGAGAGAGAGAGAGAGAGAGCAGTGTGGTATTTGAGGTTGATTTGTAATTTGTTGCATACATTCACATTGCACTGTAATTTCAGAGCAATAGATTCTTTAGCCTGATTTGTATATGAAACATAGAGGAGCTCTGAGCACAAACAGTCAGGCTCAAATCACAGACACACACTTGCAGCAGAACATCTGCAGGATAAGTTTCATTTAAACAATAAGATGTGGTTTTATATGCTACCGTTGCCGTCAAATGTTTACATACAGGAGGGGGTAGCTCAGGGGGTTAAGACATTGGGCTATTGATTGGAATGTCGGGAGTTCAGATCTAAGCACCACCAAGCTGCCCCTGCCGGGCCCTTGAGCAAGGTCCTTAACCTCAAAATGCTCAGTTGTATAAATGAGAAAAAAATCTAAGTTGCTCTGGATAAGGGTGTCTGCCAAATAACTGTAATGTAATGCACAGTCTTGGATATGAATGATATTGAAATATTGGGCTTTCAATAACTTGTTCTTTTTCTGAATACACTGATACACTGATCAACCATAACATGAATAACACTGACAGCTGGCAACAGGGTTATGTGTGCCCAAGGCTTATTGATGTACATGGGGAGCTAAGGTTTGCCTGCCTGGTCTGATCCCACAGAAGAGCTGCTATAGAACAAATAGTTAAAAATTAATGCTAGCTATGCTAAAAAAAAAAAAAAAAAAAGGTGCACAGTGCATCGTAGCTTGCTGCATATAGGGTTGCATAGCTGCAGACCAGTCAATGCCAATGCTGACCCCAGTACACCACCAAAAGCTCCTACAATAGGCATGTGAGCATCAGAACTGGACCACAGAGCAATGAAAAAGGTAGCCTGATCTGAGGACTCATGTTTTCTTTTACATCATGTCCACAGCCAGATACGTGTGGAGATGGCATCAGGATATACTATGAAGTACAGTATACTGTGTATGCTAAGAGAATCCAATGGTTTATCTGCACTACTGGGTCAGAGAAATAAGAGCAGTTTAACTATTTACAAGCAAACTGAATCAAATAGCTATGCTACTTACTGCCTAACAAAACATAGGAAAGCTGCTCTGGAAGGTGAAGCAGGAACATAATGCTTCCACTGTTTAACATTCCCACAAGTGAATGATAATATTAGTATATTACTCACATTACATCCAATTGGACACAGTCATGGACATGAACGTTATGGCAATATTGTGTCCACGTTTTAACCATCTAGCTGATGATTTGAGGTTATGCTGAAGAATTCCGAGGTTCTTCATTGTTCCATCCACTGTGCAATGCACCAGCTCCATCGGCACCACCACCATGCTTAACACATTCTGCACTGTACCCAACCAATCCACAACTGGAAGTTTCTATGCTGCATCTGATGATGATGTAAACCTGTGCTATGTATTATACATAAGAAAAGACGCATAAATAAAAAGAATGCATTTTATACTGCTATTTAATATTTGTAATAGCCTCCCCTTTAAACAATATTGGCACTGAGCCTTTTACTTTACTTTCTAACAAGAATGAAGGCTTTCTATGTTTTCTTCATGCATTCTATATATTTGTGAATGCAAACTTCCCTCTTCAATTCAGACCACAGGTTTAAATTTGAAGACCGTCAGTTAATGTAAAACAATTATTTTGTATCCCTCTAACCATTGCAGGTTTGCTTATATCTACAGCCACCTGCACCCAGTTTTGGGGTAAGATATTCTGGACTTAGTAACTGCTTATGATGCAATCAACCATCACAACGGCCTTCACACATCAACCCTAATAAATATTTATAATTAGAGCAATACAATGTTAGTACAAGGTTATAACAAATTCCATTAATTAGCACTGTTCTGAATTAATTGTTCTTAATATACCAGTCATATCAGCGGTTGCTAATTTCCATAAAAATAATTAACTTTCCTCATAGTACCTTCAGAACTCAGGCAAGTCATTGATATTAATTATGTTTGTAAAAAATTAGTTTGTCATATTTTGGATAGGATTGAATAATAATTGGTTTTCTTTTAGATTATTAGTTATAATTATTGTTAAATTATTAATATTGTTCTTGTGCAACCAGTTACCATCAGAAATCACATAAGTATTTGTACGCAGTGCAGTAATTAAAGTGAAGTGTGATCTTAATGTAATTGTACCTGTTCCTGATTCGTCTTACACAGGTTTTTAGAGAACATACCTGAACAAACAGCATTATGAACACCAGTGAGCTATCAAAACAAGACAATACAAAACAAGGAAATCTGGAGAAAATGTTAAATATCCCAAGCTCCATAAAACCTGTTATTAAAACATGGAAAGAATGTTGCACAACCAAAGTCACCAGAGGAGGCCGTCCACCAAAAGTCAGAAAAAACACCAGGTGGCCAATGGTAATTGTGAACGAGCTGGAGAAATCACAGCTCAGATGAGAGAAACTGTTCACAGGCCAAGGCACAGTTCAAAGCTGGGTCTTATGGAAGAATGGTGAGGAAAAATCCATTACTAAAAAACGTAAAATCTTTCAAAAAAAAAAATTAAAGAAGAAATTTTGCAAACTCATCAAATGAGGAAAAAGGTTCGTTGGTCTGATGAAGGTGAAATGGAACATTTCGGCCTTGGCACAAAGAGCTACATATGATGGAAACCTAAAAAAACACCTTTCCTGCAGTGAAGCCAGGTGGCAGTGGCATTGTGTTATAGGGATGCCTTTCATCTGCAAGGAATAGGTAATTGGTTAAAGTTAAGCATGGATAAATGTTTCAAGAAGATGAGGATCCAAATGACCAAAGCTGAAATTCCACATATTTATATTCCACATGATTTTGCAGCTATAATTGCAACCAGAGGTGGTTCTATCAAGTACTGATTCATTTACTGTTTAATTACCCTTTGTGCCACTGTAACAGTTTTGAGGAAGCCCTCATTCAGTAATTATGCTAACCTTATGAGGTTCAGAAGTCCCATACTACACCATATTACCTTGCTGGTAATGGCCAATGCTGCAACTGCATGGTGCATGACCTCTTGTACACTTTGCCATTTACTTGTAAGATGAAATGGTTTTCTTGCTCCCTGTTATTACTGTTTTGCTATAACAGCATTCCCCCATATTTCCTTTTGTTCAGTCATGAACCTTGACTACCAGTTGCTTTCCAACTGCTGTGCTCATGAGTGAGATGTTGAGTTCATGTTCATGTTAATGTTAATGTTCATGGTATACCATTAGGGGGTCAGTTCTCTGTTATATGTGGCTGTTATATGAGCGGGATAAGTTATTATAAAATGAACCCTACCATGGGGTCTATGTCACCCCAGCTCTCTTTGGACTATATTTTTTTTGGAAACTATCACGATAAGTGACCTTGCCTGCCACGTATTTTCTCATAAGGCCTTCCTAAGTACTGTATGTGACATGTTTGATAGTTTTAAAGTCTTTCCGTGTTTTTTTTTTTATTTAGGTTTGTTTTCGCTTCGCCATAGTACCTTCAATGTGATGGGTACTATGGGGTCAATTTGCCCCCAAACGAAAATAAACCTAAATAAAAAATAAGTGGAAAAATGGGTGTGTGGTTACAGAAGGCAAAAACTGTCAGAAGAACCCCGATGCGAAATATTGTCAGACAGAAACCAGGGCTGAAAGGGAGTGGTGTCAAGCAGACACACCTTTGAAAGCATTTGATTTACTTTTCGATGATACCATGATAACAGAGATTGTGACATGGACCAACCAAAAAATTGAAAATGTGAAAACTGGTTACACAAGAAATGCTGGATTTTTGTACCAAAGTTCCACCACCAGAGGCACCCACAGCAGCCGCAAACACCACACAGCATCATCCAAGACAACGCAAGAGATGCAATATTTGTCCCAGATCAAGTCACAAGAAAACCAAATTAGTTCTGCAACCAATGCCAACAGTAACATTTTTGCCCACAGCGGGGTGAAATAAGAGGAAACCCACACATGAAGTGTTGTGCAATATTATTTGGATTTTTATAACATATTGCCACACCATATTATTTCAAGGAAACCAAAATATTGTAATAAAGTGGTGTTATTCTGGTCATATAGCATGTTTTTCACTATGGGGTCAAACTGACCCCATGGTACCAAGAATGTGACTTTTTTTCATGGTACCAGAGCAGGGTTAAGGATCAGTAGAGTTTAGCGGTCTGCTGGTCATTAAGGCTCCTTGAGTTGGTGAAGCTGTGTATAATATTGCACCAGAGGATGACCCGAGCCAGGCCAAGCATGTACACATTGCTCTTTTTGCCTAGAGATATGCCACCTCTGAGTAGTGTGAAATAAAGTGATAGTGATTTGTTGGTTCTGGGTTCCGATATGCTTCATCCTTCTTTGGTGTTTACAGATGATAAGCCATCAGGGCAGTCTGTTGCCTCACGATCCTTGGTTTCTGACCCTTAAGTTGGTAGGGACTGCTCTTCAGTGTGCCAGGTTCCTCATGTGGAAGAGTAGGCCAATATGGTTCAGCAATGAACCAGGAAAATGACAGCCGGCTATCATTCTAACCTTCATCATCTCCTACGGGCAGCAGGGAGGGCAAAGCACAGCTCTCTGGGCTCTGCCTTGTGTATAGTCTCAGCTTTGTTCAGGCTAGTTAGTACTGTTAGGAGTAAGTATTGGTAATTGGTAGTCCTTGTGATGTTCATCATCAGGGCAACAATGCAAAGTGTGTGTGTGTGGTGTGTGTGGGGGGGTAGTCTGTAGCAGGATGAGCATATTGTGTTCAGCCCAGTTTATTTTATTTCTGCAGGTGTAATTTTTTGCACTACAAACATTATTGTAAGTAACTGATGCTGTCTCATTTTGATAACTGTCTATTTATGATTGTATGTTTTATGGAAATTATGTAAAATTATAGGTCTGTATGAACTTATTGGACTGATTTTATAATACTGAGTTTATATACTTGAGTCAGATTAAGAATATTTCCCTGGGTGAAAGTCTCAGGGCAGTGTAGTTGTGCAAATTCAAAGAATTTCCCATTCCTTTTCTTATTTCTATAATTTTTTAAATTCGTATCTACTTCTTTATTGCTCCTATTTCTTTCTTTGCCTATAATCCCCCCCCCATTAAATCCACTACTCTCCACATCCTGGTATGGTTAGCAGGAGCAGGATCTTTTCTTTTTCTTTTCCTTAAATCTGCCTCTATCCACAAATGCAATAACAGCTATCTGGATAACTTGTTATGAAGTGGACATAGCTTGTTTTTGTGAGGTTTATGTAAGCTCACTTACTAGATGTGGTAGACCATCTTTGTCTTAAATAACTAATAAGGAATAAATTGCTCATCTATGATATAGCTTAGGGGTGGCATGGTGGTGTGGTGGTTAGCCCTGTCACCTCACAGCAAGAAGGTCCTGGGTTCGATCCCTGGGGTCGACCTGGGCGTCTTTCTGTGTAGAGTTTGCATGTACTCCCGGTATCCACATGGGTTTCCTCCCACAGTCCAAATACATGCACAGAGGGGATTAGGCTAATTGGCTACTCTAAATCGCCCGTAGGTGTGTATGTGAGTGTGAATGGTTGTCTGTCTCTGTGTGTTGGCCCTGCGGTGGATTGGTGACCTGCCCAGGGTATACCCCACCTCGTGTGCGAAGTCGCTGGGATAGGCTCCAGCTTCTCCCTGCGATCCTGAACAGTATTACGCAGAAGATGAGTGAATGAGTAGCTTAAGAAGCACTGATTTGCAAACTGTTTCCTGTTGCATTTACTAGCTGGCGTCCATGGTTTTCCAGCAGTTAAAAGTTTAGATTAATATTCTGAAATGAGAAATCAACAGCAGCTATTTTTTTTTTTTAGTTGGAATCCATGTAATTACTTTTAACGAATTATCTGAGTTTCCATTATTTCTTATGGGGAAACCCGCTTTGATGTACGAGTGATTTGGATTACAAGCACGTCTCCGGAACGGATTATGCTCGCAATCCAAGGTTCCACTGTAATCACAAATTGGTCATTCAGCAATGTTAGGAAACAAAAGTAATATTCAAAAGAGGAATCAGAAGAAGCAATGAAGAAAAAGAAAATAAGCAGAAGAAAAGGAAATTGTCAATTCCCAGATCAGTGCTCTTAATAAAACATAACTTGTGGCCCGCAAAATGAGTTGGAATGCGCATAGAGTAATTATGAGCTAAGAGGCAAAACATGGTTTTGGTTGAAATGAGATTTTCTCAAAAATGAGTCCATAAAGCCCTCATTTATTGATCCCCATGATAAAACAGCAAGAAAAACATCCCAAACTACTTTTATTTTAAGGTTTTGTTCATTACTTAGTCCTTTGCTGTAATAGTTCATGATAAATCTGTGTTTTTCACTTCACGCTCACGGTGAGACGGGGAAATCCCCCTACCCCTGTTTGGTATCGTTGTGAAGCGTAGTTTCTCTACTTCCTGATAATATACATGGAATTCCTAACGATGCTTTTATAAACCAATGGAAAGTGAGTTTCCAAACCCCATTTGACGTGGTCAGCTTCAGTTGGATGTAACTCAGCCATTTTTTGTCCGATTTCAACAAAGCATGCTTCATTTTAAAGGTCTTTAGATGGACAATGTGGAAATAACAAATTTTCTCATTCTGACTGATTCCAACGGGTCACATTTGTTGTCAAAATTCACAAACGCATATTTTGCTGCATTTCAGCCCAGATTTTAAGTGTGTTAGCAATTAAGAAAAATCTTACATGCATCTATCATCTTGACCATGACGACCCTGTTTTTTGTTTTTTAAGAAGATGTCGTTTCTGATGGCTGTTCAGTTGAAACGGTTCTTTTTTTCTTGCAAGACCATGAAAAGTCAACCTCATGAAGACAAAGTGGAAGATTAGGCTGCAGTACACAATTACTAGCTGTACTCACTGTGCTGTGTAAAGATTGTCAGATCACCTCTACCTGTCTATCAGTGGAAAAAGTCCATTGCTGAGCAGATATTATTTGGCTCTTGGGCCAGTCTCAGCACCGAACTGATAATGACCTTTTTGCCACAATTCCCCAAAAGCCTGGCATTAGATCTGCTCCTGGACTTCCTTAATGCACCTCTTTATAAACCTATGCTGGGTGCCAAACAGTGATAATTCCAGCAAAAGGAGTGAAAGAAATCCATGTGCTGGTGATAATTTCACCTTGCATGCATCGATGTCCATATGGCTGAGTCTAGGATTTCTGCCCAAGGTTATATCCAGTTTTGTAAATTAAACAACTGACCTTGTTGCATTCCATGAAGGCAAGCTTCCAGTGGGTACCTTGTGGTGCCCAGTATTGGCACTTATTTAGAATGTAGAAAGGCCATCCGATCCTCTTATCAAATATTCATTTGTCATGTAGGAAAGACACTGGGTAACTGATAACTGCTAGAGTTTCTTGTCATTCAGAACTAATGCTGACCCTGTAAGGGCTCAGCATGAAGGTTTCTGGAAAAGTTATTTGCATCAAATTCGGTATTATATATTGCAGGTGACTGTAAGCATCCCTAGCTGTTATCCAGGGTTCACAGAACCACAATAGCTTATGTAATTAGTGCTAACTCTTGGACACTAAGATTTCTCCAGTTTGTCCCTGTGAGGAAACTAAGAACCCTTAGCTATCCAAAAACCCTTGAGGAACCCTTTTCTAATCGGTACATATAAATCTTCTCTTGTAATGGCAAAGAATGATTACTTTGATTTGGACCACATTTCTATGCAAATGCATGGATATGCAAATACTGTAACCCCATTAATCCCACCGACACTGGCACTAATTAACACTACAATCAAGCAAACACTATACTGCAATCTACATTTCATTAATGAGGCTCATAATTTGCTGTTAGTAAAGCTAAGAGCTTTGTAAAAGCAGTGGGGTAAGACAGGGTCGCTCTGTGTTTACGGATGGGATAACAGCAAACAGCTGTCTCGCTGTAACCTCTCCCTATTCAGTCATGAAGATCAATCTACTCTAGATCACCCAGTTCTCTCCATAAAATCATGAAAACATGTTTTCATTCTGTTCAGTGAGTTGATGATTTAGTGCCCCTAGAAACATTTGAAAATGCTAAAAAATAAATAAATAAATAAATAAATAAATAAATAAATAAATAAAATAAAGTTCAAATGCCAGCATTGTCGTCAAGGTGTGGAATCTGGCTCTGACAGTTCTTCAAATCCTTTTCTTTTGTTTCTACCTGCTCACCAGAGTTTCCAACACAGTTAGTTGGTTCTAATTCCCTAAAATATATACAAACTAGTAGGCTTATTTAAACCAGCAGAACCATGATTAGGCCTTAGGACAAATGAATGAACACTAAATGCATTACACAGTGATTCACATTCATGTTAATTAATGTGAAGTTTCTTTGTCCCATGAGCACTGTATCTTATCACTAACCCACATGAATGTACAATTCTCTGCTTGGCCTGTGTGGGCAAGCTTAAACTAATAGTCCACCTCCTATTTGTGTATGCATTATATCTGTTTAAAGCACATTATCTGTTCATTCTAAAAATGCATTCGAATTCGGATGCATCTCTTTTTAGGAACAGCTGTACAGCTGCTCATTCATGCAGCTATCCAATCAGTCAGTCATGTGACAGCAGCTTAAAATCACGTAGATACAGGTCAACAGTTTCTGTTAACATCACAATAGGGAAAATGTGATATCAGTGACTTGGACGGCAGCATGGTTGTTGGTGCCAGACGGGCTGGTTTGAGTATTTCAGAAACTGCGGCTCTCCAGGGATTTTCATACACAACAGTCTCAAAGGCTCAAAGCTATATTTATATAGTTTTGATTGTGAATTACTATGACAGGCTTAAGAACATCAAAAGTATTTCTAATCTTCAGACTCAATAATCATTTTTTAAACAAAAAGGAAATCTTCATTTTAATTAGTTCTTCTTAAGCTTGACTGGTGAAATTTATTTTCAGCTGAGCCCTTTTGCAGTGAAGCATGGCTATGTAGTAAGAGCCCCACATAATGCATGAAACATTGGAAAATTAGAAATTCTAACCAGGGCCAGCTAAAAACTCAGCAATTACCAGTAATTTCTCTGGGTTGCACTGAGTGAAATAACACAGGCTGGTTTAGAATCGCACTCGTACCCAACTTTGAGTTGACATTTTACATGGGAATTCGTCTGTCAGGTTTGTGGCAACCTGACCATAATTTCAAATGTCACTAAAATTCTATCTAATGCATGTCATGTCTTCATCGGCTTGAGATTTAGCACTACATGATGCATTCAGAGAGCTACTTTTTCTACATCTCTACGCTACGGCTGCCAGATCAGTGACTGACAAAGCATTTCTTCTCATGCATTGCCTCTTCTCACCTTTATTCTATCCAAACAGGGCTTGTGGATTTTCACTCTTACCTATGTTGTATATTTTGTGGCAGTTATGAATCTTTCATAGCCACAGAATAAACCTTCCCAAATGCCCAGTCCTCATTCATCATTAATGCTATGTGCCAGACCTGGAGACCAATTCTATAGAGTGTATATGGAGTCTTACTTTATCTTTGTAGTGTACTCTGGTTCAGTGGACGAGGAGCTAGTTTGGATTTCTTCCGAAGCATAAACGCCTATGCTAATTAATTTTATTTCATTAAAAGTCGAAATGATGATAACGTATGCTTAGAAAGCCATAAAAATGACAAAATATTAAGGAATCAAATTCTAAAAGACTAATTCACCATATTAAAACATTCACTTGCTCTGGTTCTTCGCTCCTCATAGAGCTCATTAAGATGTAAAAGTGCCACAGCAGTAGTTTATTGCAAGGCGAAGGCCAGACAAAGCTTATTAATCCTAGAACAATTAACTAAATATTCATACATCAACGTCACTACAAGCAAATGAGCAGAGTAGCGTTTTAATTTGCACAGAAATGATCTTATACCTGCTTCCTAAATATCTGAAATAGATCACAGATCAGCAATTTTTAAAGATCCACTATTTTAAAAGTACAGTCGCCCCTCGCCATATCGCGGTTCACCTACCGCGGCTTCACCTACCGCGGCTTCACTGCATCACGGTTTTTATGTGCAATATAAAAAATATAGATGTTAATTCAAACATATTAAAAGAACATTAAATCAAGATAAAATACAGTATGTATTTCATCAGCAGATGAATACACAATGAAAACGCGGTGTACACCACTACAGCGCGAGCTAGTTTGCCCACGTGAGATTGTACACGGCACACTATTGGCTGACGGATGGGAGGCGACCAACAAGAGCGCTGTGTTCTGTATCCTGGGCACTGATTGGCTCAGTGACCGTCCATCTCATCGTCATCACCTTCATCATCATCATCAGTACTGCACAACTAATTCATCATCTTGATCATTCAAGTTGTAGTGTACTTCACTGGTGAGTACCCATATAGAATTTATATATGTTGTTAAAATTACATAGGTTTAAGAGTGTAGAAAGTGTTTAAGAGCATAGGAAGTGTTTATAAGTGTTTGGGAAAGGTTAATAAGACAGTGGGAAGGGTTTATAAAGCCTTAAAATCTCTATAAATAATTAAATAAATATAAGGTCGCTACTTCGCGGATTTCACCTATCGTAGGGGGGCTCTGGAACATAACCCCCGCGATAGGTGAGGGATGACTGTATTTGTTAAAAAAAAATTAAAAAAAACCAGTCCAAACACATTATTTATTGGCAGTACACTGTGCACCCTCTATATGTGATCAGAGTATGACTGAAACAAATCTTGGAAGTAGATATGGTGGTGCAGTGGTTAACACTGTCTCACAGCAAGAAGGTTCTGCGTTTGAATCTGTTTACTGACTGAGGCCTTTTCTGAGGAATCTTCATGTCATCTCTGTGCCTGTGTGCGTTTCCTCCAGGTGCTCCGCTTCCTGCCCAAAGACGCACAACTCAGGTCAACTGACTACTCTAAATTGCCCAAAAGTATGAATGGTTGTTTTTTTCTGTGTTAGCCGTCCAGTAACCTTCTACCCAGGGTGAAGCTGGGACTGACTCCAGTTTCCCTGCACCCCCTTAACAAACAAGCAGTATAAAAAAATGAATGGATGGATGGAAGTAGATATGCATTCCATGCATATAATGATACTTTTCTAATGCAAATGTGCTTTTATGTTCAAAAAATTTTAATTGTTTTCCTCTCACATCGTGATTTCTGCAAAGTTAGATGTTCACTTCAGTTCATTCCCTTGCACATCTGGCCTCAAGGCATTCTTTTATCTTTCCATCTGTTCTTTCTTTTCCCCCAAAAAATGTCTCATTTGCAAGTTCTCTGACATCATGCCACATGGCCCATTTTTGTTTCTGTTACCCTTCATTTTACAATGGATGAACCTTATTTGCATTATGGCGCATTTTATTTTTGTAATATTTTGCTGCACACATCAAGTTATGACTGCAATATCATATCTACACATTTTATTAGTATTATCTTTTTATTCTAATTGTTTATTGCTTATTGTTGTGCTAAAGTGCCTACACAAGTGCCATAGTCATCATGGCCAGCAACACAATTGAACAAGTGATTTCAATTTTTATTTGTACAGTGCTTAACAATGTACAGTGTCACAAAGCTGCTTTGCAAAAATATATATCAATTTCACTTACAAATTTTAAAGATTTGAATTCATAAATGGATCTCTAATAAGCAGACCTGTGGGGATGACAGGAAGGAGAAACTCCCTGAAACAGCATGAGGAAGAAACATTGAGAGGAACCAGACTCAGAAAGGGAACTCATCCTCGTATGGGTGACACCAGACTGCCATACTTTCATTTGCACCAGAGGCAGAGCAGGGAAAAAAGTCCAAGGCTATAGATTCATAATCACCTTAAGCACTCTTGACTGGCAGCTCATCAGAAAATTTATAACAGAACTTGCAAGTGTATGAAAGGAGACCTGAGTCAGTCAATGCTGTGTACTATCAGTGTTTGGCAGTATTTTAAATAATGTATTTAAAATACAAACTGAATTACGTTGAATATTTGTAATTTTGCTGTATGGAAAATAATCTAATGTAATCTATAGCAAAATACTTTTTGAAATTGTATTCTGTGTATATTTGAAATACTTAAATACTTAATAATAAGTATATGTAATTTTATTAGCATCTCCAGTCTTACAATCAAACTACTAAATGTAGCCTATCACTGTCTTCGGATTGAAGTAAATAAATCATGAGACACCTGCTGTTGGGTCCAGCCCTGAACACGCTTGTTGGGAATTGCTGGATGGAAAGGAAAGAAACTACTATGATGTACTTTTGAAACTGCCTTAAGGTAAAGCATGTCATAAAATCTACTATCAGATATTACTTATTAAATGTTATTATAGCGCAGTAAGCTAATTAGCAAATAGCTGTGCTGTAAAAGACATGAATTTTGAACAATAATTAATTTAGTTGAAATTAAATTGATTCCTTCTTGGCTATTACTAATATTTATTTTTAATAACCTAAGAATTCTTTGGTGTCTATTTATGTGAGTTGTCAGTGTGTGAATGCTTGTGGGTATTGTATTGCAACAGGTAATCTTATTAAGAATCTTTTTTTTAATTTATCTTTAGTTTGACTTCGCCCTTTCTCGGGCAAAGAACCATTTTTGGTAACTTCAGCAGACATCAAAATGGCTCCCCATGCCTCTTCCTGAGGTTGTAGAATCACATGGATTTCTTCCATCCTAAATAAATGTTCCTTTAAGTTCACATGTGTTTTTCTTTCATTTTAATTAGGGTCCTAAAAAGGGTTAAGAAATGAGTGAGGATGGAGTGTCAGAGCCTTCCGGGCTGCCACATCCACCAAGGAGGCTACTTCAGTACTCAAGTGTGAGATGTTAGATGGCAAATATTTCAAAATAGTGACTCATATTCCAAATGTGAAGCAAGAACTAAAGAACTTGTTTTAGACTTCAGGAAGAGCAGAGAAGACCTGGCCCCAATTTACATTCTCGGGAACCGTGTGGAGAGGGTTCACTCCATGAGGTTTCTGGGGGTGCAGATCTCTGATGATCTCTCCTGGTCTGCAAATACCACGGCGGTGGTAAAAAAGGCCCAGCAGCATCTTCACTTTCTGAGAGTGCTCAGAAGGAACAACCTGGAGGAGAGGCTGCTGGTGACATTTTACAGAGCCACCATAG
>JAQLOM010155001.1:0-13192 GCA_030068315.1 Chrysichthys thysi
TAATAATTGTGCACACAGTGTATATTCTCTTAAAAAAGACAAAACCTCACTTTTACTTTCTTAAACATTCAGGTTAATGTTCATTAACATTTTGGATTGACCGAGAGCACTGTAGATGTTCAATAATAAAATTAATCCTCAAAAATACAACTTGCCTAATAATTGTGCACAGTGTGTGTATATATATATATATATATATATATATATATATAAAATCAGGCAGACTAGTCATGTGATTGCAAGGGAGCGTCAGGATTGGCTACGGCGGTTGTAAACAAGTGACCTCACTGGCGCTTTCAATTCGTGTCCATGAGCTCTAATAGCTCCAGTCCAGTAGCTCCTCAGCACTCAGCTCCTCTGGTGCTGTGAGTTTTGCACCTCATTCCTATATGCTTTCCCCTTCGCCATTTCTGCCGATTAGTTCCTCTGTCTCGCGGTTGTTTTCTGCTTTGTATTGACAACGCACGAGCTAGTCTGCCCACGTGAGATTGTACACAACACACTATTGGATGGGACCAACCAGAGAGCTGTCAGACTGAGACTGGGAGGCTGGATGCATTTTCAGATAAAAAGTGGAAGTTTAATATTTATACAAACAAGCAAAATCAGCAGGCAGAGATGTAAACAGGGACAGGCAAGGTTCAACGATTATGCAGACAGGCTAAACTAGGCAAGGCAAAAACAGGGTCAGAAACAGTCCAAAGTCAAAACCAGAAACCCACAGCAAGACCAAAATGGGCACAGGCCAAAATCGGAAATGACGCGCAAAAACGGTAATACACAAAAAAGGCAATCAGCAACAGAACGGCTAGACAATAGCGTGTACCCAAAGGCAAGTCTAATGCTTCGCGAGTTGTGTTTGTTTGAGGAAGTCCTTAAATAGTCCGTATGTAATGATCTACACCTGCGCCTCATTAGTAGTCAGGTGATCTGGACCTATGGAGGTTGTTGGCCATGTTGTGAGGACGCAGATGCTCATGGGTAGTGTAGTGTTCTGGTGGAGGTGGGTTGCCAGAGTTCGTAACAGAGCCCCCCCCAAGGAGCTCACTCCGGGAGCTACTCTTCTTCTTGGTCGACCTCTTGGGTGTGGAGCTGGTTGACTTGGATGTCTGGAGTGGAAGTCTTGCAGGAGCATAGCGTCAAGAATGTCCTGTGCGGGCACCCAGCACTGTTCCTCTGGCCCGTACCCCTCCCAGTCCACCAGGTATTCTAGTCGTCCACGTCGTCGTCGTGAGCGAAGGATCTTTTTCACGGTGTAGATATCATCCTGTTGTTCCTCCAGGGCCTCGTTATTGGCCGCTGACGTGTCTTCCGCTAATGGACCTGGATGTACGGGCTTGAGTTGAGACACATGGAAGGTGGGGCACAGCCTGCTATGCTTTGGGAGCCGGAGCTTGTACGTCACCTCGTTGACCTGGTCAACGATCGGAAATGGACCAATGTAGCGGTCGGAAAGTTTTTGGCATCCCCGGAGGCCCCATAAATCTTGGGTGCTCATCCAGACGCGATCCCCAATAGCGTACTGCGGTGCCTCATTCCTGTGTCGATCAGCGTACCATCGTTGCTCCTCTCTCGACCTCTGCAGTTGGCGATGCGCTCCCTCCCAGACTCGTTCGCTCTTGCGGAACCATTCATCCACGGCAGGTGCATCTGTGACAGCTGCATTCCAGGGGAAGAGAGGCGGTTGATAACCTAGGACGCACTGAACAGGTGTCAGATTAGTGGCATTCTTTTTCAGCGTGTTTTGTGCATACTCAACCCATGGAGGGAAACGGGACCATTCAGTCTGATTTTGTGTGCAGTAAGAACACAGGTATCATCCAACTTCTTGGTTTGATCTTTCCACTTGCCCGTTAGACTGTGGGTGATACCCCGACGTTAGACTCACTGTTACCCCAAGCTTGGTCATAAATGCTGCCCAGACTCGTGAAGTAAATTGGGGTCCCCGATCGCTCACAATGTCCTATGGCAGCCCGTAACACCTAAATACCTGAGAGAAGAGAATCTCTGCTAATGAGAAGGCTGTGGGTAGAGATGGCAGAGGGATTAAGTCTATTGACTTCGAAAACCTGTCCACAATGTTGACAATGGTCGTCATGCCGTCTGATTCAGGCAAATCAGTGATATAATCGATTGCTAGGTGTGACCATGGGCGCTGTGGGATGGGTAATGGCATGAGTTTACCTGCAGGGAACGTTCGTGGCACCTGAGCCCTGGCACAGACCGTACATGACGTCACGTACCTTCGGACATCTTTTCTCATGTCAGGCCATCAGTATTTCCCCTGTAGTAATGCCAAGGTTCTGCTGGTACCTGGGTGGCCCATAGCTGGACTGGTGTGTGCCCATGTGATAAGCTTTCCTCTCAGGTTGGACGGTACGTATACCTTGTTGTCGGGGACGGTCATTGTCGGGTGTGGTTCTCTGCTTTCGGCTATTTCCTTGTCAATGTCCCATTCTATAGTACTTCCCCAGCAGGTCTTGGGAAGGATTGTGGACTGTGGTTTCTCTTCTTGTTCTGCAGCGTGAATGCGTGACAAAGCGTCGGCCTTGGTATTTTTGGAACCTGGGCAGTACGAGATGGTAAAATGGAATCTAGTGAAGAACATTGCCCATCTTGCTTGGTGTGGGTTCAGACATTTCGTGGTCTGCAGGTACTCCAGATTTTTATGGTTGGTGAGTACTACAAACTGATGTTTTGCTCCCTCCAGCCAGTGTCTTCATTCTTCTAGTGCAAATTTGTTGGCCAGGAGTTTGCGGTCGCCCACATCATAATTTCGTTCCGTGTTTTTGGAAAAGAAGGCCACCAGATGCATCTTTGGTTTTTCTCCAAAACGTTGAGAAAGTATTGCTCCTACACCAGTGTCTGAAGCATCAACTTCGACCGTGAATGGGTGTTCTGGCTTTGGATGTTTTAATATCGGAGCCGATGTGAAAGCCACCTTGAGCTTAGTGAAAGCTTCCTCCGCCTCCTTGGTCCAAGTCAGCTTCTTAGACCCTTTCTTGAGTAAGGACGTGAGTGGAGCTGCGATCATGCTGAAATTATGAATGAACCTCCGATAGAAGTTAGCAAAGCCGAGGAAGCGTTGCAGTTCCTTTACCGTAGTAGGTTGGGTCCAACTGCCTTCACCTTGGCTTCTTCCATCTCCACTCCGTTTTGACTGATTATGTAAGGAAAAGAGTTCAGAAGCTGTCTTCAAAAGCAAGGGAAGAGGCTAAGTTTTCTGAACCTCTTACAGCAGAAGCTCCAAACTGAAGACAGGATAATACTCCAGAGTCCTGGTCTGAAGTGTCAGAGAAGACACTAGAGACCATGATAGACAAGGGAGACACTCTCAAAGAATCAAAAGGACGTAAGAAAAGGAGAAAACACAAGGTCAAGTCGAGTCAAAAGGGGAAACCTAGTCATGAAGCCCAGTCGGGTTCTGACCTCGCCCCCGACGCCTTGTCGGAAGCCACAGTCATGCCATGTCCCGACGCCTTGTCGGAAGCCACAGTCATGCCATGTCCCGACGCCTGGTCGGAAGCCACAGTCATGCCATGTCCCGACGCCTTGTCGGAAGCCACAGTCATGTCATGTCCTGACGCAGTGTCGGAAGCCAAAGTCAAGCCCTGTTCCAGCGCCACCGCGGAGTCGTCGACAGCAGCCAGCGCAGCCGCCGAGTCGTCGATAGCAGCCGCTGCAGGCGTCGAGTTATCGACAGCAGCCGCCGCAGCCGCAGAGTCAGTGCCGACCGTCTGCTCCAGCCCCGCAGAGCCAGCACCGACCGTCTGCTCCAGCCCCGCAGAGTCAGCGCCGACGGTCTGCTCCATGGTCACTGGATCCTCGGTATGCCCGGACTCAGGGCCGTCTGCGACTGATCCGGGCCCGTGCGTGACTGATCCGGGGCCGTCCGCGACCAATGCTGAGTGATGTGGCAAAATACGGGCCACACGCCAGCTAGAGGTTGCCGAGACGCTCGCAGTAGCCGAGGTCCTCGCCGCTCCTGTCACACCAGAGGTCCTCGCCGTTCCTCTCACGCCGCCAGAGGTCACAGCCGCCATTCCTGTCACGCCGCCGGAGGTCACAGCCGCAGTTCCTGCTCCGCCAGAGGTCATCTCCCCTGTTCCTATACCATTGTTTAGCATCGGGGTCAAAAGAAATATGTCTTCTGGGGCCTTATGTCCGAGTTTAGTGTCTCGCTCACGCGGCTCATCCAGCAAATACCTGGTGGAGTTTTGTGCTCGGAAAATGAGCATAAAGGGAAGCATCGTGACCCCTGACATACGCAAAGGTCAAGTCTACATTCAACAGACTGAAGACTCGCTGATTCACTTCTGCTGGAAGGACAGAACAACTGGAAATGTAGAAGATGACTCGATTATTTTCCTGGGTGATTGCGAGTTCAAGACAGTTAACCAGTGTACAACAGGTCGTGTCTACATGCTAAAGTTTAAAGCAAGTTCCAAGTGCCTCTTCTTTTGGATGCAGGAACCTAAGACGGATAAAGATTATGAATTCTGCAGGAAAGTAAATGAGTACATGACTTATCCACCAACGCCTGGTGCCACAGCCTCGTCAGCCGCCTCGCTTGGTGCCACAGACTCGTCAGGTGCCACAGCTTCATCAGCCACCTCGCCTGGTGCCACAGCCTCGTCAGCCGCCTCGCCTGGTGCCACGGCCTCGTCAGCCGCCTCGCCTGGTGCCACGGCCTCGTCAGGTTCCTCGCCCGACTCCACAGCCTCATCTTGTGGTTCCTCGCCCGACTCCACAGCCTCGTCTGGTGGTTCCTCGCCCGACTCCACAGTCTCGCTTCTCGTCACAGCCTTGTCTGACGGTTACTCGCCCGACTCCACAGTCTCGCTTCTCGTCACAGCCTCGTCTGACGCCTCGCTTCTCATCACAGCCTCGTCTGACACCTCGCTTCTCGCCACAGCCTCGTCTGGTTTCTCGCCAAGTTCCACGCTCTTGTCTGGTTCCTCGTCTCTAGCCACAGCCCAGCCTGGTTCCTCATCTCCAGTCACCATCCCGTATGATCCCTTGTTCGTGGACATTGAGTCTTGTAGTTGCATACGCAGCCTCGGACTTACCATGTACTGTGTACGCCCTGAACCCACCGGTCTGGGTTCGCCTAGTGATGGCCAGTTAATTGAGGGTGCTCCAGGGGAAAGCACCCTGGGGGGTTCTGTCAGGATCCCACCCATGGTAATCACTTGCGCGACGCTCGGAATAGCGGCGCAGAACGTACATGTAGAATGCACCTGTTTTCGGTTAAGCTGGAAAGTGAAATACCGGAAGTGTTTCACAGTTGCGCGGAGGGCGCAAGCACAGTGCAGATCACGGAGGAGTCACGGGAAATTCCCAGGTGTGACTCGTTCAACATTTGATTAATGGGACTTTAAAAAGAGAACGCGCAAGAGAGATGACGCGGGTCATTATTATTGAATCTTCTGAATGTTTTCTGTTCTTTATTACTCATGTGTATGCCCTTAGTGTTTCGTGGACTGATTCATGGACTTTGCCTAATGGACTGGAATAGTATCGTCTGTTCATGTCGTAGTTCGTCTTGTGAAGTACGTTCTCCGTGAACATTACACTGCCTGTTCCTATCAAGAGTTCCTGAACTATATCATGCCACCTGAGCATTCAACGTATGGACTTTTAGGACAACGGACTAAACAGTAATTCCACACACATGGCCAGTTTGTGTTACGGATGATTGTCTTAGAATCGTGAAGTTCTCAAGTTTTGGTTTGATTATTCTACATTGTCTCTTTGTCAACTTCCGCCATTTATCCTAGTCTACGCGTTTGATTTCCTGATTATCCGAGTTTCCGTTTCCCTTACACGTGTTTGTGTTTGCCGATTTTCAACTCAGTTTATTGTTTCACTTTGTAAATAAAATACACATTGGATTATATCCCTGAGCTCCTCATGCGCATGTGTTCAACCATGATGCACCCATGTGACAGTATGCAATAAAAAATGTCATGGATATAACAAACCACTGGAATGGCTAAAGTAATGGGTAGAACAAAAAATGTTTTTCTCTTTTTTAAAATTGACCTCAAAGTTGAAAGTGGGTTTAAAGGGTGCACTGGCTTAATGGGTACATCCTCCTTAATATTTTGTTAAATGTTCTTTCGCAAGTTTCACCTTAATCAGACATTATTGGTACTCATTAACAAGTTTTGACTGCTTGGGTATTGACAACACTTCTTGACAGAATTGGTAGAGTCCAATTAAATTTGTCTCATGAATTTCCCCTAAGCCAAGTAGCCAGTTCCCGGGTTGCATTACAGAACTCCTTTTTGAAACTTCATCTCACATCTTGCACTGCTCTGTGTATGAATGTGTGTGGATGAGCTACATCATCCATTGGCCATGGTATTGTGGCTTGCTCCTATGATCTCTCCCCACAGGCCAATAAGGCAGTGATGAGCACCCGCCATGGGTTGACATAGCAGCCTGTGCTAAAAAAGCTCCCTCCACCGGCCTACAGGTGGACTTGCACTCCATAGATCCCTGCACAGATTGTCTGGGGACCCTTTCTCGCAGACCTTGCACCACATGCTGTCTTCATGGATGATGTCAATGCTCAGCCTCTGGACTTCAAAAGCGGTGTCATCGTTCCACTTCCTGGCTGGATGGCAGCACCCCACCATCTCTTGGCTTTGAGGATGATGTCATCTCTCGGCCCCCTGGTTTTGGAGGTGAAGTTATTGCTCCATCCCTGGTTTCAGAGAGGTTGTCTTCACCTAGTTTCAGAGGTGGCATCATCACTTTACCCCATGATTTCAAAAGTAATGTTCTTTCATTGTTGTTCCACCTCCTGGTTTCAGTGGTGACATTGTTGCTTTGCCCAATGATTTCAGAGCATATGTCACCAAACCCAAGCCAGCTTCCGTGCCTGAGTCCACAAATGTGTCCACGCATAATTGGTACCTACACCTGAGTCCATGCCTGACTCTATGTCTAAATCTTTTTCCTGACCCAAAACCTTTTGGGTGTTCCCCAGCAGCAGGCCCTTACCCAGAGGCCCAGGTCCCCATCAGGTGCCCTGAGTGGCACTTCAGGAGTAGAGACTTTGGTGAGGAGTTCTGTCATAGATTTCCCCACATTTTCTGTGCCATGTTGCCTGACTGTTTCCAGCTGTTAGACATCACAGCTGATGCTTTAAAGTTATCCTGAAAAAGTTTTTCATTATTCTATACATTATATGCAATGCACTAGTTCTGCTGGCAGCAAAACAGCACCATAGTATAATGCTACAATCACCATGCTTAACAGCTGGTTTACTGTTCCTCTGTACCGCTGTTTATTTTGGCCAAACAACTGTCTTTTATCTCCTCTTACCATAAATCTTTCCTGCAGAAAAATTTTGATATCAGAAAACCCAAAATAAATATAAATTGCTTGTTTAATATATGTTGCATAATCCTTCTTCACCAGAAAAAGAGCAGTTTATGATGAATGTATGCAAACTGTATACTTTTGCAGGATGCATGGTGTATCATGAAGAAAATGCTGCCCCAGAAAAGTTTTGGTCCTTCACCGGCCTGTAGCAAAAAAGGTAGGTGAGCTGGTTCTGTTTCTCTCTCTCTTTTGCTAACTAGATTGCTTCCTATTTGATTAATCCTTTATTTTATGATACAATAATAGATAATATCATTAATATTGCACCAGGATAACTGCTGTTGTGTAAATCAATAAATGATGAGTGAAATTCATCCTGATCACATTTGGATGGACCTAAAGACAGATGGTTTATAAGTAAAGTCTGACCCAGGACTCTGTTCCTCATTACCTATTGTAAAGATCTGACTATAGATCCTCACAGTTTCCTTGGGAAAGTAGATATACTGTAACAGCTGGACTCAAAGAGATGGTACACTGTAAGACACTATAGACTCAGGCATGGTTAACAGGTTTAATATTGTCAGTGAGTAAATAACTCAATATCACAATCATAGCACATAGCAGTGGTGTGGTGCATCCACACATGCTTCAAGATGCATTAGAGTGAGAGCATGGTGGGCAACAACATGTGACGTCATTATATCACTACATTACATGTTCAAATGAATTTCAGCCTGCCTTACACTGCTTACATTTTTAGAAATAAAAAACAGTAACAATCAGATAACACAGCAGAGGAGTTTTTTTTATTTGCACTTGTGCCCTTGGCATTTTAATCAGTTGATAACATAAAAAGGCAATAAAAAATGGCAGATTTTCAGCTTGTTTGCCACCTTTGGCTTTGATTTGTGTTTTCTTTTCCCTTGGCCACACATGAACTTTGCTCTTTGCTAAGAGATAGAGAGAAAGAGAGAGTGTGCACATAAATATGCATGAGACAGCTGGGTTCACATGTGCCATTACACATAGTTCATGCACAAACATTTCCCTTCCAGTGTAGACCCATGCTACATCCATCTGCTACACTATAGGGCCAAAGGTTTGTGGACACGTGTCCATAACGTGCTTTTTGAACATCCCATATAAAATTTCCTCTATTGCTGTATATTCACTCTTCTCAGAAGGCTGTAGGGATTTGCCACAAGAGCATTGGTGAGGTCAGAAGGCCTGTGGCATTCCAGTTCATCCCAAATGTGTTCATTCATCAGTGTGTTCAAAGTTCCATTATACATATAGATTTTGGCATCAGAATCTAAAATCTTTACTCTTTGCTTACACAACAATAATTGAGCTCAGATGATCCCGTGCCATTTGTTTATTATGCCATTTATTTATTGAGTGTTTTGTAAATCTGTGTGTCTGACTAACCACATAAAGTAAAGGTTGTATTAGGACCATTAATAGGTAATGCAGTATTTACTGTTTACTGTGTAAATTACCTATACTCATTGTCCACTTTAAAAGGACCACTAGTACCCTGCACATTGATGCAGTTATCCAATTAGCCAATAAAATGGCATCAGCACAATGTGTAAAATAATGTAGATACAGATAAAGAGTTTCAGTTAATGTTCACACAAAACTTAAGAATGGGGGGAAAATGTTCTCTCTGTGACTTTAACCATGGCATGTTTGTTGGTGCCAGATGTGTAACAATAATAACTATTGTTTAGATACACAGTCAACATAAAAATGATATTTAAAATATATACTCCCACTCTTTCTTCCAAAAAGATTCTAGAGCCATCAAATTGTGAGGCCATTTCCTGTGCACAGCTTGCTTCAGGTCACCTCATAGATTTTTAGGTAGATTCAGGTCTGGGCCCTGGCCAGGCCATTCCGAAACATTAACCTTCTTTTGAAAGTCATTCCTTTGTCAATGTTGATGTATGTTTTGGGTCATTGTCATGCTGAAAGGTGAAATTAATTTGCACTAAAAATTACTGGTATTTGTAGTTTTTCATGCTTCCATTAGCCTTGATAAAGGTTATGGCCGATGTATGATATTGCCCCCAACATGCTTCACCTTCAGTATGGTGTTCCTTTGATAATGTGTTTTTTGTGCCAAACATGTCTTTTGGAATTCTGAAAATTTTATAGCTTTTGAAATAGTTTTTATCAGACCATAACATATTATGCTCCAAGTGGTTTAGGGTGATTTAGTCAGTCAGTGAAAGAGAATTTCTATATACCTACCCTACCCTGTAGCCCAGGCATGTGAAGAAGACAGGAGGTTGTTGTCACATTCAGAGAGTAATGATTACGTGTCAAATATTCCTGCAGCTCCTATAATGATACCATAGGTCTCCTGGCAGCCTCCTGTAAGTTTTTGTCAAGATTCAATATGTTTATTTGTATGCTCAGTTATACAAATACAACTTGCAGTGAAATTAGAACAATGTACTAACATGATAGAATAAATACAATTAAGAGAATAAAATAAAACAGATTCACAATTAAACAGAGTAAAAATAAATTCCAATCTGTACATACAATTTTAAAGTGCAGTACTAGCATTAAATTAAGACAAAGTAACACATGGTGTAAACATAGTGTGTGACTGAGTGTGCAAATATGCTCAAGTAAACACCTCTCAAAAAACCATACCCTTTTCACGTTTATGTGATTTCACTAAGGACAGTTCCATGAAAAAGGATTTGCCCCCACCTGAGTTCCTCCATTTTTGTTTATTAACAACACTTAAATTCAGAACACAGTTATCAAATGATCTTGTGATTTATTGAAGAACAAAATCTCCCCAAAACCTATTTCACCTGTGTGAAAAAGTAATTGCCCCCTAAGCATAATGCTTGTTTGGGGCACCTTTAGCAGCAACAACTGCAATCAAACTCTTTCCATAACACAAGATCAGTCTTTTGCATTGCTGTGAAGAAATTCTGGCCTACTCTTCTCTACAAAATTGTTTTAATTCAGTCACATTTGAGGATTTGCAGCTATGAACTGCCCTTTTCAGGTCCTGAGACAATATTTCAGTGGGGTTCAGGTCAGGACATTTTTTTGCCATTCAGAAGTGAACTTATTGTTATTGTTCAGATTGTTGCCTGCTGCATAAACAAATTACACTTGAGCTTCAGATCACGGATCAGATGACCAGACAGTCTCCTTTACGACTTTTTGGCAGAGAGCAGAATTCATCCTTCCCTCAATTATGACGTCATCCAGGCCCTGATGCAAAATGTCTTCAGCTGTCTGAAGTGGAACAGATGCTTTCTGGCTTTTGAGACCTGAGCCTGAACATGCTGAGTCCATGTTAAATCTTCTGTGATGTGCACTCCGAGATTTATTTAAGCTAGATATCCTCTCCCCCAGGGTTCCATTGATATTGAGCGGAGCACAGGCCCTCTGCTGCTTCATGCTGAAGTCCACGATCAGCTCCTTAGTCTTGCTGACATTTACAGTTGGAGGCAGTTAGCTTGGCACCATGATAGCTTCTCCACTTCCTCCAGGTAGGCTATCTCACCATTGTTGGTGATGAGGCCTTTTACTACCATGTCATCCGCAAACATCACTACAGAATTTGACTTACTTATGGCTATGCAATCATGGGTGTACAGTGAATACAGGAAGGAACTCAACACACAACCTTGTGGGGCTCCTCTGTTGAGCACTATGCTGTTTGAAATACATTCTCCCACCCTCACTACCTGGGGGTCTGCCTGTGAGGAAGCTCAGTATCCACTCACAGTGGTGGGGATTTTATCCCAGTTTACTGAACTTGGATAACAGTCTATTGGGGACAATGGTGCTAAATGCTGAGCTGTAGTCAATAAAAAACAGCCTTGCATAATTCCCCTTCTTGCATTCCACATACATCAGGGTGTTGTGGGGGACATTGAAGATGGCATTGCCAGTTGATCTGTTATGACAATAGGCAAACTGTAGCAGATCCAGGGAACTTGGGAATGAGGAGCAGATATAATCTCTGATGATTCTCTCAAAGGCCTTCATAACTAGGGACATTAGTGCTATAGGCCTGCAGTCATTCAGGTCATAGGGCTTCCTGTTCTTTGGTATAGAGATTATTGAGGATCTGTTTAAGCCTGTGGGAACCACAGACTGAGCCAGAAACTCATTTCGGATACTGGTGAATGGAGCTGTCAGCTGGTCAGCACAGCAGCATGGAATGTGACCAGAAATCCCATCAGGACCTGAGGATTTCCTTGCATTCACATGGGGGGAGGGCTTTGTTCACTTTCTGTGGCAAGATGGAGATCATGTTTGTGTCTGTGATGCCACCTCCTCACAGGCTAATGTTGTTGGTGGCTGGAAAGGTGCTAATGCAAGCGTTGCTAGGTTTGAAACATGTTAAGAATACATTCATCGGCAAACGCAGAGTCACTGCTTACCTCAGTAGCGGATTTCTGCCTGAAGTCTGTGATGGTGTGCAGTCCCTGCCACAGGAGGTGAGTTTAGTTGAGCTGAAAGTGAGACTCCACCCCCTCACTGTATGTTCTCTTCGTGAGCCTCACAGCATGCCACACACCATACGAAGCCGTTTTATTAATTTTTGTATGTTGTAACAGGAAGAACAGAGGAGGTCTCAGTCTACATTTCCCAGTGTGTTTTGCGGGGTAGCCTCTGATTGGGTAGACTGTCATGGAAAATGCTCTTCAGATCACTCAGCAAAGCCAAAAAAATTGAAGTTGCAGAAAAAATTAACTTTATTACTCTAGAGTAACAAAGGAGCTCATAAAAAAAGATGAGCTAAGACAACATTCTGAACCTCCCCTTCTTATTCACACCTGCTGCCTGTCCACCACCAATATTGTCTATAAGTCGTCATATTTCACTCTTCCCTTCCATCAACCCCATTAGTCCAACTTTATTGGCAGCGACCAACCTACAGGTGCCTAAGGTCATCCCACAGTTGTGGCCTCTTTCCAGTGAATCCTGAAAGCACCAATATTTCTCAAACTTTCCAAAGAGTATTAAAAAGCATTACCTTTTAAAAATAAAAGGTTAACATATTGGGGGCGGCACGGTGGCTGAGTGGTTAGCACTGTCGCCTCACAGCGAGAAGGTCCTGGATTTGAGCCCCGGGTTCGGCACAGGTGCCTTTCTGTGCGGAGTTTGCACATTCTCCCCGTGTTCGTGTGGGTTTCTTCCGTGTACTCCGGTTTCCTCCCACAGTACAAAGACATGTACAGTGAGGATTAGGCTAATATATCCTACTCTAAATTGCCCGTAGGTGTGAATGTGAGTGTGAATGGTTGTCTGTCTCTGTGTGTCACCCTGCAGTGGACTGGCGACGCGCCGAGGGTGTGCCCCACCTCTTGCCCGATGTCAGCTGGGATTGGTGCCAGCTTCCTCCCGTGACCCTGAACAGGATTAAGTGGCAGAAGATGAATAAAAAAGATGAATAAAACAGTATGCACTGTATTTCATCAGTGGATGAATACACAGTGGCAGTGTACGCCACTTCCGCTGCAGCTAGTAAACAGGAAGTGACCTCACTGGCAGTAGGTACACATGTAAAATTTTATGTTGTTAAATGTATGTATGTTTAAGAGTGTAGAAAGTGTTTAAGAGCATAGCACGTGTTTATAAGAGAGTGGAAATTGTTTATAAAGCCTTCATATATATATATAAATAATAAAGTCAGGTGGACCAATCAGGTGATTGTGAGGGAGCATTAGGATTGGTTACGGTGGTTATAAACAGGAAGTGACATCACCGGTGCTTTTGCATCTTTTGCGGTCCATGAGCTCTTATAGCTCCAGTCCAGTAGCTTCGTGTCCTGTGAGTCTATCTCCTCAGCACTCAGCTCCTCCGG
>JAQLOM010155006.1:0-13191 GCA_030068315.1 Chrysichthys thysi
CACTACCATTTCCACTTTCTTGGGACCCGTAATGAAGCTTATAGAGCAAAAATGCAGAGAAACACAACGCAAAAATGTGTTGAAGATGTTCACACCACGAGTGCTTGAGCGGAACTGAATGTTTGTGGCGTGAAGCGTGGAAATTTAGTTCATGCGTCGATTTTTTCGCCATCCGACATGTTTGCGACTCGAGGGTCCGCTGTAATTATACTGTATATTCACACAGACGTCTCAAACATAAACAGACACTATCATTTTTGAAAAATGGATTTCTAGAGACGTCCTTCGAGCTGCTCGGCCATCGTACCCAAGCTGATGGAGATCCTTCACAGCAGTTCTACGACTCACTTGGAGTCGCTCTGCACCATCAGCGTCCTTACAACGGGGATTTATTTCCCCAACAATCCGCTCGACGGTCTGAAGACCCCTGTCTGAGGCCCCGGGTCGACCTGAGCGGGATGCTGGTGATTCCTTTACTTTACTTTTGAATTGTACAATCACTCTGATGACTGGAACAAGAGGAATCCCAAGGTTTTGTATAATCACAGCATAAGTCCACACTCAGACTGACCACAATACACACTCTGTGAAAATCACACAACTCTTTGGTGTTCGCCGCATGGCTAGTTGATCTAAACTGTTAATATCCTGGAATCTGACATGAACAAATAATAATAATCAGATATTAACATGCTTGAAGCACCAGGTGGTGTCCATGTAGATAAAACGGTGCAATGATGGGGGGGTGTATTTACTTTTGACATGTCTGTGTACACCCTGATACACATTCCTGACTCGTCTCTCGAAAGGCGTTGTAACGTTCAGGAGACGCTTAAGGAGAGTCCAGTGTCAGAAGTAAAGCTGTAACTTCTCACCTTCAGGACAGACACGTTTCCACTTTCCACTTTCTCAGTCACGTGACAAGCTGCGCTTTGTTTTTTTTTGTTTTTTTGTCTTATATTTTTTTCTGTCTTATTAACTTCAGGAGAGAAAACCAGGCGGGAGGCTGGTGTGGAAACGGCTGTTTATAGGTGCTATAACATAAGCAAGAACAGGAGCCAACCAGTCTCATGGACGTTCCACAAGGTTAGACGTAACTAAAACTGGATAAAAAGCACGACGTGTGACTCTTTGATAAATTAATAAATAAATAAATAAATAAATAAATAAATAAATAAATAAACGTCTCAATGATGGAAAACGACTGAGGCGTGAGAGGAATCAAACGTCCCCCGGGGCGAAGCAGTGACTCCTCAGCAGTGCTTCATCACACAACCCCGTCGCTGATTACTTTCCCAGACCAGCATAACAAGGGGGTTATTATTCTTAGCATTACAGTTATATCGTAAAACTGCTGTATCGCGCTTCACATGTCGCGTCCCCGGCTATTCGTGGGTTTTTTCCCCGGTATGATAAAATATAAACATGAATTAAAAACGGAGTAAATTATTCATAAGATATAAAAATACAATAGAGTCTAGATCACATTTACACGAGAGACAAAGAACACGTAGCGTTGTATACGAAAACACGGTGTGGGGATACTGAAAAAAATATGGCTAGAGGAACAAGTCCGGCCAATCAGAATGCCCTATTCATGTAACCTTGGTTGTGATTGGCTGCTGGCTATGATGCATACGGTCGGGGAGAAGCAACCAGCATTCGCCAAAGTATCGTCAGTGCTGGAGCTCCCATATTTCTGCCTTGATTGAATTTCTTTTTTTCCAACATCCATCTATTACATTTCGAAAAATGGATAGAAGATCCGTATAGAAAAAAGCCCATGCTACGCTAGTGTACTACACACACACAGGACCTAAAATATAAGTCCAGGCTACGCTAGGATAGTATACAGCACATTACAGTACTCTCTATAAATGTGACGTTTCTACGAATTTGACACGAAATTCTCCCCGCTCTGTGCTCGCAAATGTTTTCTTTATGTCTTTAATTGTGTCTAGAAAGTGTTTAAAGAGTGTGGGAGAATCATTTAGGGCTTAAACTTAAAATAGGGCGTCAGTGTATCACGGTTTTTCGTCTTTTGTGGAAAGCTTTGGAACGTAACCCCCACGAAAGACAAGGGACTGCTTTGTTTTTTTTGTGGTTACTAGATTTAGAAAATTCCTCCTCCAAAAAATTCACTCCTTCTTGTGTTGCATGTACATGTTTGTGACGTGTGCGACAGTACGATGTAACCCCCATATTATTCACGCAGCCACGTGAAAAACGTGACACGCATGCGAGTTTTACACAAGGACGCCCGTGGATGCCGCCCACCGTGTTTCTCCCCGGCGATTAAAAATCTCAAGTCGTTTCTTGTAATATTTCTTTATCACAGAGAGCCATTTGGTGGAGAATTTTGGTGCAGAAATAAAGCCCCAGAACTCAGAACGATACGCTTTTGATCCCCAGCTGTGCCACCTGCTGTCTACGCCGCAAACTCGCCAAGGACGGAACGGAAATGTTTTAATTGGACGGAGAAGATGGCAGGCGCGAGCGTTCCTTCTGCCGCGGGGCCGAAAAAGCTCCAATCAGCCGTCCGTCCGTGACTAAAAGTTACCATGGAAAAGACCCATCTGCATAGAGGTGTGTGTCTGGTGTTTGCCTTAGCCCTGGCAGATGGTGGCGTTGGTGTTGTCATGCAACACGCCAGGAAGAATGCCAGTACTGTAAGGAACGTAAGGGGATTTTTCTCTCTCCACATGCTTAGCATTATAGATATCGCCTTAAACGAGATGCCAAGTGCATTTAGTACGTTTATGCTAACGCTACAGATTACCGAGCTCGGGAATAACGCAGGTCTGTATGTTTTGGTACTGAAAATACAACCAGGTGTCGCGGAACTCTTAACAGGGCGGCTGAATCACATAAGCCCCGCCCTTCCTGTAAAAAAGACAATCATCTACAGGATCTTATTGGTTAAGGCTAGCGATGCACTGATACCGATACAAGCATTCCATGTGATAGCGTGCTCACTTACTCGTAAAAATGTTCATACGAGGGGGAATCAAAAAGCAAAGGCGGCTTTAAGATAACACAATAACCCAGGGAGCAAAAGACAAAGCATGGAGTGGAGACAGGCGTCTTTTTTGGCGAAAAAGAAATCCAAAAGTCAGTTCTCCAGCAAGAAAATCATGTTAACGTTCTTTGGAGACACGAAGGTCCCTATTCTGGGACATTTCCAAGCGCATGGACAAACACTGAACAGTGTAAATTCCTGTACATTGCTGTGGAATGAAGATAAACCTGAAGTAAAAGAAGAGGAACGCTGTCCAAAACAGTCTCGCTGCATCAGGACAATGCATGTCCTCGTACAGCAGCAGGGGACAGGAGAGACAGCGTGACGGATCGGGTTCCGACGCCTCCCATGCCATGTCCTCCTTACAGGCCGGATCTGGTGCCGAGCCCTTATCACGGCTTCGGTCCCCTGAAGGAGGCTCTGCCTTTGCCTTTACTTTTTGATTCTCCTTGGTAAATGTAATTTGGGCGATCTTTCTTTCAGAGCGCTGAGAGCGTTATCGGCGAGTGCGGGTATTAAATCGAAACACACACACCAGTGAACAGGAGCGTGCGGAGCGTGCAGAGTAACGATCCTGAACGAGAGCACTTCACCTCGGCGAGCACTGAGCACTGATACACGTGAACGTCCTTCACACTCTGCCTGCAAATGAAATGAAATGTCTGTCCAAATTCAAGTACACAGGTCTGTTTAGGTCTAAAACACGCTACAGAGGATCGACCCCAAGATGGCCGCCGAGCGAGCAGACTTCACCGGAAGAACTGTATGCTAGACTTTCGTCATCGTCGTCGTTTTAAATCAAATTCCACAGCTCCACCAGCTCCCGCTGGGAAAAACCTTAAAGCCGAGTCCTATCATCCCGCGAGGCGGCCTCTCAGAAGACGAGCCATCTCAGGGCTAATCCCGCTAGCTCCCTGTCAGAGAAATTACCTTCAATCTGATGGAATTTGAAGCCTCGCAGACGTCCCAAGTGAAGAAGTTTCACGTGTTTAACTTCTCACAAGGGTCAACTTTGGCGCAGCGCAACCAAATCGCTCAGGCTGTGCTGAGCTCCTCCATATCCAAAACGAGGCTAATTTTAGTCTTGTACATGCGTGACATTTTATGTAATATATTCCAACCTGACTATAAATAGTTCCCAGTAAGGAGGTGGCAGCACGCAGGCAGTCAAGAGGATGGATTAGAGTGAAAATAAATAAATAAATATATATAGATGTCTAACTTCAGTTAAGTATTTTTTTCCTCTCTGCCTGTAATAAAGAAAGATTCTTTCCTTTTGGCTCGATTTTTCTGTTTGCAGCCACGTCGGGAAACACGTCGTCAACGAAATCCTTGTGTCACGCCATTAACTTTAGTGCCGCCGTCACCACAGACCGCCGAACATGACGGTGTCTGATTAAAATCCCAATCAAGAGTTCGTCGTTAAACGTCGACCAAAACGTACCAAGGGACACCTTCGTGTCAAGCTCACTTTAAACGATGCTCGCCCTCGTGTTACTTCTGCATAAACAGACTCATGACCTACACAAGACTTCGCAGGTCTTCCGTTCCATCACATCACATCACATCACCGTCATTTAGCAGACGCTCTTATCCAGAGCGACTTACATTTTTATCTCATTTATACATCTGAGCATTTGCAGGGTAAGGGGCATCGCTCAAGGGCCCCACAGTGGTAGCTTAGCAGTGCTTGGATTTGAACTCCCGACCTTCCCATCAACACTCCAACGTCTTAACCCCCTGACCTACCCCCTGCCTGTTCCACCCTCTTTGCCCCAGAATCCGTCGACGGGAGTAAAGAACCCGGACCAGGAGTTTGTCTGTTCAGTTCTCGTCCCCTGACGTTCCTGATCGTAGACCCCTTAACCCGTGACCAGGATCGTTTGGCCCTGAGGTCGACCTAAAGTGATCTCCCCGAGTCGTCTGGCTCCCGGGGCGACCTCCACCGGCCTGCAGGAGCGCCCCCCGGGGACCGCGGGGCTGCAGGATGTCCTCCATGCCAATCATCCATGCGTCCGATTCGGGCTCCGTCCGAACCAGGGTCAGGATCAGGGGATTCCTCGATGGGGGTCGGCCCACGGACGCGTCCCGGTGAGGCGAGGGGAGATTTGCGAGAGAACCTCATCATCATCATCATCATCAGAAGCAGCAGCAGAAGCAGCAGCATGATCATGATCCATGGATGATGGAGGGAGGATGGAGATGTGGATGTGGGTGAGATACACCTGGATGGACCTGGAGCCAACTCTTTGAGGTGTAGATCATTGCAATGGAATGGTTTAGGGAGAAATATCCATGGAGGAGAGAAAGAGAGAGAGAGAAGGAGGGAGAGAGAGAGGGAGAGAGAGAGAGGATGCGCGTCGCGTCGTCGTGATTGAAATGGGGAATGAGTGACGGCGCAAAAGGAGCAGAAAGCGCGTCGGTGCGCCATTATTTTGTGTTTTTTGCCCCTCGTTGCTGTTGCAGGAATTCCCCACATTCCCTTCCTCCGCATACCCCCCTCCCTCCACCCCCAGCCGCACTGACATCCCAGAGAGCGCGTCCTGACATGGACACATGGATGCGCGGTCCCGTTTGAGACAATAAGCCCAAAGCCAGGCTCTTACCGCTGTGCCTCCTCACTGCCCTCTGTCCGCCACGCGTGCGCTCCAGGATGCGCCAGATGTTCCCATTCCTCTGTCCCGGAGATCAGGGAGATCTGATCCTAGATGGAGGCCGTGCTGGGCTTTAACGCGCTCCGTCCTGCGCGCTTTCCACCGGTAGGAGATGCTCCGCCGGGTGACGTAGGAGCTCCAGAAGATGCTGGGTATGGAAGGCCATACGAGCCAAAAACTCGTCCTGGGAGCTGGGAAAATATCATGGGGGAAAGGAGGAGGGGGATGATGATGACGATGATGATGAACACCACCAGTGGCCATGTGCTCATCCTGGATAAGGTTCAAAACGTCGTCCGTCGTCAAAGAAATCTCCTGCGACGACATGAACTTCAGCGCCATGGTCCCCAGAGAGGTCCTGGTTTATAAAGTGTCCAGCGTACTCACAGGTATGTGAGCAAAATTTCTGAAATAAAGGGCACCGCTGGGAAAGAGCTTGGGGGGAAGAAAAGCTTTACAATAATAGCACAACGACGTTCCTGGGTGGAACATCAAGGACGACGCGGTCGTTCAAGTCTCTGAAAATCGGGGCCTGTTTGACGATTTTTTTTTCCCCCTATGAAATTTTCAGGAAACATTTCTTGTCGGGTCCTGCGATCTAGTCACGTCCTTCTCTCGTAAAATGCTTTTGCTAGCACGGATTATGGACGTGACAAATCACCAAGTGGAAAGTCACTAAGACAGTTAATTGGTACCGAGACGTCTCATGGTGTGGGGCGTCGTCCTCATCGTTTTCACCCTCTATTCTACAGGGGTTTGTTCCAATAAATAATGCACTCAGTAATGATGTCAGCACGGGGAAATGTCCCTTGAATTAAAAAAAAAAAAAAAAAAAAAAAAAAAGAAATGTCCCTTGACGACAACGACAGAAATGTGTAAGGAAAACCAAATAAACTGCAGAACACGTCAGCAAAAGAAAATATATTTATATTAACTTGATGAACCTGATTAACTTGATTACGTCGTGTAATTTCTAAACAATGTAAACAATTGCGTTCAGTGATTCGGCCTTCAGGCGATTTAAAGCTGTTAAATGAGCTTTAAGACCGATGATGTGAAACGCCACATCCCCGCCTGGCGGCCATTACAGTTTACACGGAGCCCGGTCTAGGTACCAGACACCACATTTTGCGGATAATAAAAACATGTGTGCGAGTCATTCAAATGACTTGATATTGGGTCTACTTGTTCTCAGATATTTATTCTAACAGTCTGTTAGAGTTTAGATAAAGTCTGTACTCTCCTTCGGCAAGATTATGTCCTATTTTTACGAGCAAAATATTCAACATGCTCCTGTAACGCTTTGGGAAAACCGATTTGGAAAATTCGAGAGCGAGATAATAGTACTGGTTGTCCCTGATAACGTTATCAACAGGAATACCGGAAAAAACACTAACCCAGCCAGTCTGAAGTGATTTTACAGGGGATGCCACTGTGCATTACATTACATTACATTACCATTTGGCAGACGGCCTTATCCAGAGCGACTCCCATTTTTATCCCATTTACACAACTGAGCATTTGAGGTTAAGGGCCTTACTCAAGGGCCCAACGGTTGTAGATTGGCGGTGCTTGGATTTGAACTCCTGACCTTCCATTCACTAGTGCAATGTCTTAACCCCCTGAGCTACCCCCTGCCCAGTGCAACTATCCCCTGTGCAATCAGTAAAGTCCAAAAATAACGTCACGGCACAGATTAGTGGCCGGCGATTAGCATAATACGCACATAACTACAATCAGAGTTTGATGAGTAACGTTAAACAAAACGTGCCAAAGGACAGGAAAGAAACCCCACCCCTTCGTATCAAACTCACTTTAAAAGACGTGTGTCTTCATGCTGACGTTACATCTGCGTAAAGTTAGGGGTTAAGCTAAGGGTCAGACTACACGAATTTCGGGGTTTCCAGAGTGCGGATCGAATACGGATGTCAGGAGCGACGATCGAGGCTCGTAGGGTCACGCAGATGGGGACCAGCGCCGTGGCCCCATGACACCCGGCGAGATGTCTGAAAAATCTGAATTTTTAGATTTTCTCACCAAGTCTGACAGCTCCTTCACTCACGGTCCTTCTGTAGCCATGAGTCATAACTTCTTGACCCCATCCCCCATGATACACAAGGATGTGAACCATGTTAGGCCAGGCTCCTGACCAAAACACACCAAAAATTGGGACTGCGATTACCGGATCTGACATGGTAACCATGGAAACCATTCTGAAAGATTAAAAAAAATATATATATATCGTGTCGTCTGATCCCGAGATGAGGGCTTTGTCCTGGTTGGGGTCACGTCGGGGTGTCCTAAGCACTGAGCGTGAGGCAGGTGGGATTGGGGTGCCAATACATTATCATCTATATAGCATCTCATACACACATACAGAGACAATCCACCCGCGCAAATTGTTAGCGTCGGGAAATTGCTATTGTATAAGAGGAATAAAACACACCAGGGCTCAAAACCCACCTGGAGAAAATGTCCCCCCCCGTCCCCCCCAGGTAAGATGTCCCCTTCATGGAGCGTGTTTTCTCCCCTTAGTTTCTGAGGAGGATTATGGGTAAGCATTATGGCGTTAGACAGAATATCATTGTCTCAAATATGACGCAAAACACCGGTGAGATGCATTTCGGGTGCTTGAGGGTTTTAATATGCAATACAAAGCTCTACCTCCTCTCATACACTAGGTGGCAGCACTAGAGGAAGCCGTACACAGAGTATGAAGTTTGCACACGGGATCTTAAGCGCCCTGAAGCACGCTTAGTTAATAGTGAAAAGAGTGAGGCCAGTCAGAAGGAAGCACGACGGGACATGTGAAAAACACGGCCTCGTTTCTTTCATCCTGCGTGAACGTGGAGAAATAACCCCAGAATCCACAGCAGATCGGTAGCATAGGCGCGCGAAGGTATGAACCGCTATGTCCTGGGCTGTGTTCCAATATCCATACTTTCATGAGTACACTTACATGTAGTACACAGTCCGCACTTATTAAGTGAGCAGATTTCAGTCGGTAAGTGTTGTTCCAAATCACCTACTCCATCATGGTGCACTTACCGGAAATTATGATCACGACTGCCTCCGCGGCTCGTCATCCCGCCAAAAATCATCCCTGACTTTGAAAGGCGAACAGATTTTTAACCCTTCACAGATTTCTAGCTTGCAAAAGGACTCCGCTAACGCGAGCTGTGTGGAAAATCCGGCGGCCATTTTAAAAAAAAATTTTCAAGTCGAGTCGGGTCCGCCTCTTTCCGCTACGTAGCTAAGATGGTGGCCGCTGAGTGTGAAAAGTCTACATTGTTTCACACTCCAAGATTTGACCGTTATGAGGGCACCATCCGGGTCCTTTCAGGACACTTATTTTCGCCGCAGTCGTAATGGGAACGCCCTACGGACTCAAACTAAGCATAGTAAGTACAGAAAGTATAGATATTGGAACACAGCACTGGTTCCTACTTGACCACAGTGTGAAGCCTGGGGTCTGGAAGTCATGCTCACATCGGAAAATGGTGTAGAAACACGTCTTGTCTTGTGCGTAACCTGAAATTAACTCGGGTGCTAAAGCGTTTCAATTTAGGAAAGGTGCGAAATGTCTGTCTGAGCTTTGACATGCCATACGGCACATAGGACGTGTCTGTAGCGAAGTGCATTCTACAGGATGAGGACGGGACTAACTTGGGACTCGGGTTCAAGTCACACACACCTACAGGCAATTTAGGGTAGCCAATGTCTCTTTGGACTGTGGGAGGAAACCAGAGTACCCAGAGGAAACCCACGCAGACATGGGGAGAACATGCAAACTCCACACAGAAAAGCGCCCATGCCGAACCTGGGGCTCGAACTCAAGACCTTCTTGCCGTGGGGCGACAGTGCAAATCACTCAGCCACCGTGCCGGCCAAGGTGTGAAATAAGGAAAGATTATTTTATGCTCTCAAATTTAGTTTAGGCTAAGACTTAATCCCAGGCCAGAGGAACACGTGATCCGCCCTCATCCTCATCCATGAGCTCATGGCCGCTCTCGATTGGCTATCGTCGCTGTGATTGACAGGCTACAGAGCGCACATGCCCCTCCCACCCATAAAACATGGCTGTTTTTACCATCTCGGACTCCTAATCATGACTCGTCTGGGTATTTTCTGGATTTTTAACTCGACGTTAAGTCGTTATTTATTCCACGGGATCATTTTCATCCATCTGTTTCAACTTAAGACCCTTTTTTTTGGGTGTATTTGAATTTCAGCCTTTTTACTTCAGGTTTTCATTTAGAAGGACAATCCCAATGGTGCTCTCCATGCAAATCTGACACCAGTAGTGAATTATAATACAGCAAGCGTTAATGGAAATGCATGGAATAATTATTTAACCTTGACTATAGCCATTACACACACACCTTAATCACCTTATAACTTTCCCCCGTCTTTAATCCCCTCGTGTTTTATCGCACACTATATAATCGACGCGTCTCTGAGCGTCACCTGTAATCCCATTGGCTGGAAAAGAAAAAGCAAAGAAGACTCCAGAGCACCCAGGTTTCCATGCACATGCATATTTTAATCCGTCTACCGATAATCAACATTGAATGTAAACATTATTTAATGAGACAGAACAATGTTACGGAAGTAAATCTCTATACTCTGCACGTCTACTGCACCTCAACCTAAGAAAAAAAAAATTAATAATAACCCATTCTTTTTTTTTTTAGTTTAATTTACCAGAACATCGAAAAAACAACATGGCAACACATTCACGATCGCAAGCTCCCTGAAAGCCTTTAAGAAAGCTCTCGACACGAACAGGTTTCGCCCCGTGGCGTAGACGTGACGGTGGTGAGGACTTGGCACGCGTTTGCAGGTACGTGGTGGTGGAGCAACGTCTGGTCTTTCTGTGGTTGCAGCTTGGCAACATGAGAAGGCGCTGGGGTTCTTTTCAGTTAAATCTCTACGATGACGGAAAAAAATAATAAAATAAGTATCTTGGCAGATTGAAAGTGAGTAACATGTATATTATTAAAAAACAAACAAACAAACAAACAAAAAACACGAGACACAGAGAGAGGGGGGAAAAAAAACAAAAACGACCACAACAAAAAACAAAAAACGTTCTATGATTTGCACCAAAGCTGCGTCGGTACCTAGAAGGCTTCACGTTGTGCTGCGAGACTCGAGTGACTCTTATTAAGGTTTGACGAATAGCACTTAGTTTGAATTTTCATTTTCAAGGATCACAAGCACCAGTAGATATGTAAGCGTGACACGAACGATCTTAAAAGAGAACGACGGCGAAAAGAAATTTGCATAAATAAGGTGGAGAACGGAAGGAGGATGGCGGGCTGGGAACTTGCACGGCCCCGAGGGAAGCTTCCGCGTCGTTTCCGTGCTTTTACTCCAACTCGTCCTCCGCGGCGATGGTGCTCACCTGCTCCGAGGTCAGACCTGAAAAGTGCCCACACACACACACACACACACCGTAAGATTGATCATGTCTACGCTTACAGGATGCTGAATTCTCAAATCTGATTGGACAGAAGATGTTGATTCACAGCAGGTGGTTTCCTAACCACCACTGCAAATAACGTTCGTGACCGTTGATGACACCACCACGTTGACGTTAAGGTAACCGACAAAAATCGATTTCATGTCGCGCTTGAAATCACACGTAACCATTAATATTGGAACGCCGCTGTGGCGTAAGAGAAACGAAACACTTTGTGATGTGTTCTTCTTGGAAAATGATCATCATCAGGGCAGATCAGTGACTTGATTGTTTTTCATCGGTCTTTGATTGCTTTCCTCTAACAGCACGTCCCAAAGTGTTTGATTCCTTAAATAATCCTTGTATCCCAAGTCTCTGTGTTGAGCACATACAATGAACCCCTGCCTATCATGATGCCTGTCCACGAATCTTAAATATTTTTAAAATATTTCACAATTTTTACGTATCGCAATCGTCATCGTAACTTCGTAAAATCGTACGTCGGGTCACCCGAACTAGGGGAGCGCCTGCATAGCACAGTACATACTGAATACAATCCTGTGTGACCAATATAAACTCATTTTATTTTTTTTAAAGGTGGCAGTGATTTTTTTATTTTTTATATTTTGTAATAAAGGTCTCCTCACATCTTGGCGGCTTCAATAAAAACGCATCTTCGTGTCATTTAAAGACACAGACAACTATTTGGAATTTTATTTCCACATCTTGGAGGGTGCCAATAATTTAGCCTGTGTGTTACAATAACAATAAAAAAAAATCCTTCAGTGTGTTTTCTCTTCAGGACAACTACGTTAAAGTGCATCACTAATTCTTCACCTGGCCAGACGTGTCCAAAAACGTCCGTGTGTGTCATTTAGTCGTGAATAAATAAGAGCAGACACTCGGATGCTCGGTCGGGGTTCGAGTGTGATCGACGTCGCGGCCGTGAGTTCAGCCGTACTCAGGAGCTGCCGGTAAAGGGATGGTGGTTTTGAGGAAGTGCATCGCTCTCAGAAACGGCTTCTATTTTTAGCCCTGGTGTTTCTTTAATGTCGTTATTGACTGATCCGCCTCTGCAGTTCACAGGAACAGCATGATGAGTAAAAATGACCCGAGAGCTTGTGGAGGAAAACACTCGCTATGACACGGCTGCTGGGCAAAAAAACAGCAACAAACAAACAAACAAAACAACAACGCGACACTCACTACGTTTACCTTCACAACATATTCCCGGATTTACCGTTTATACCTTAGAAAGACAAGGTTCCTAACTAAGCTGAGAAGAATATTAGAGTGCATGTAAACGTACTACATGAAAGCTCATACGCTTCAGAGCGTTACCTGAAATAAACCCTTTTTGTTTTCGGGAACGGGAGGACGCTCAACTGCCTGCACCACACTGCCTTCGACTTTTTGTTTTTCCTTTCCTTCTTTTTATTTTTGGATGAAATTGCCTCTGTGTCCAGCTGAGTAAATAGGGGTGAAATACTGTGGAAATACTAGATAAATACAGACTAATACTGGCTAAACCTCGGCTAAATACTGGCTAAACCTCGGCTAACTACTGGCTAAACCTCGGCTATCTACTGGCCAAACCTCGGCTATCTACTGGCCAAACCTCGGCTATCTACTGGCCAAACCTCGGCTATCTACTGGCCAAACCTCGGCTAAATACTGGCTAAACCTCGGCTAAATACTGGCTAAACCTCGGCTAAATACTGGCTAAACCTCGGCTAACTACTGGCCAAACCTCGGCTATCTACTGGCCAAACCTCGGCTATCTACTGGCTAAACCTCGGCTAAATACTGGCTAAACCTCGGCTATCTACTGGCTAAACCTCGGCTATCTACTGGCTAAACCTCGGCTAAATACTGGCTAAACCTCGGCTAAATACTGGCTAAACCTCGGTTATCTAATTGCTAAACCTCGGTTATCTACTGGCCAAACCTCGGCTAACTACTGGCCAAACCTCGGCTAACTACTGGCCAAACCTCGGCTAACTACTGGCCAAACCTCGGCTATCTACTGGCCAAACCTCGGCTAACTACTGGCC